>MJUU01065337.1:0-81320 GCA_002080025.1 Modiolus philippinarum | reverse complement strand
CAACAAAAGGGCACTGGGCTCTAACACTATGTTTCAGGGCTCCAACAACAGGACACCGGGCTCCAACACTATGTTTCAGAGCTCCAAACCAGGGCTCCGGGCTCCAATACTACGGCTCCGGGTCCCACTCACTTTAACAAAGATTCTTAAAAAAACCTGTTTCCCGATTCAGGGTGATTTTTTTCAGTGTTTCACGTGTCACAACCGTTGATGGGGTTAAGCAGTATTTAGTGAAGTCTATTACCGCTTCCAATCATGAACCCTTCAAGTTTTCCCGGCTTCATTCTCACTTAAATGGAAAGGCTTTTTTATTTCACCCACTTAGATGGAAAGGCTTTTTTATCTCACCGTCTTAAAAATTGCATTTTGTTGCATCATATTAAAAATTGTCTTTGAAATACGTAATAAAATATATGATTACCCTATAACGTCCCGGTCGTGGACGAATCTGCTGGTGGATGAACAGCTGTCACAGCAACACTAGCGCCATCTGTTGTCATAATTCAATCATACGCGTTTTTTCCGCCACGTTTATTTTAAGCACATAAAAACAAAAATACAAAGACAAAAGTTAAAAGATAAAATATAAAAGTTAAAGAATGATGCACAATGAATACTTACTTTGAACATTTCTCTTTCAAATTATAAAACATGAAATTTTTCGAAATTAACACGGTAGATATAATGTCGTGAAAGAAGAATTTAGAACTTAGAAATGGGAACATTTAAAGAAAGAACATAAAATATAACAAATTGAGTTTTAGAAACAATAATATAAAATATAAAAACTGCAGAAGTCGGGATGAAATAGGAACATTTAAAGAAAGAATATAAAATATGATAAATTAATATCCTAGAATCTATAATATAAAATATAGAAAATGCAGAATTATGGATAAGGAAAGTGAAAACAATAAAAAGAGAAGATAAAATTTACAGCATAGAATTTCTCTGGTGGCGGAAATACCCCTCCATATACCCGATGTTTGAATTATTGACCAACTTTTTTGCTTATTCTTTATGCACCCCAACTTATGATAAAAACAATGCAATTTTTTAAAAAGACACATTGTTTTCAAATTTAAAAAAATTAAAGACCTAATCACTATGACTATGTGGGACTAGCAAATTTATTCATCATTTGCAAAGTGAAAGTGAAGGATACAACTGGGATATATTTTGAACCTTTCCAAGATGAAATGCGTGGACATATGCGCAGACAACATCATCAATATATCATAAAATCATATTAAAGAACTTAGCAATGTGCTTTTTCTTCTCAACTCAGTTTTAAATCGTTTTGTATGATTTAAACATATTTATTTGCTAAAGAATAAGCAATGGGATTGGACAAAAGTTTTATCAACATTATAAAAGTCCTCTCCCAATACAAGAATATGTTTAAGTATACAAATATAAATAACGGCATTACAATTATATAATAAATATAATACAAACATGAAAGATGTCTGAATAGAAAAAAAATAATAGATTAAAGAGAAAAATATATAACATATTGACTGGAGTGAGTTTTAAATTCATTATATCAGTGTTGATCAAAACGTTTTGTACGATTAATAAAGTTTTGTACACACGAAAATATATAAATATTTTGGTCATTCGAAAGGTTTTCATCACCAGCCAATAGAAATTCAATACTTATAGTAAAATTATTTAGAGCGGCAAAGAGATTGTCTCTGCACTCGGTGAATAAATTACATTCCATAAAGAAATGAATGCAATCTTCAAAAGGATGCCCGCAATCACAAGATGGGTTGTTAACTATGTTTTTACGATAAAGATCCGCCTTTAAAGAACTGCACATGTGTCTTAATCTGGTATGAAGGATATTTAATTTTCTATCTCCAAATTTGAAATAATCAGGTGGTTTTGATAATTTCGGTTTTACTGTTCTTTTAAAGATATTAAGATTTCTAGAATTTCGTATTTCAGAACTTAATTGATTCCAGTCTTTTGCTGTAGAATAAAAGAATGATTTCTCTGAATTTGAAAGTCTTAATTGAGGAACAACAAAGTCATTGCTTTGGCGTAGATTATAATTCGACGCTTTGTTCAACATCGGAGTCATCAAATCTGTCAAATAATTAGGCGCAAGATTATTCTTTATTGTGTAAAACATGTTTAAGCGTTTCATCCGTCTTCTAATTTCTAATGTATCCCATCCCGTTTCATAGTATATGGACTCCCGACTGGCATATATTGGTAGACCGGTTACAATTCGCCCAGCTTCTAGTTGGAGCTTTTCTAAACTATCAACATCTTGTTGGCTACACCCATCCCAAACTTCTGAAGCATATTCCATAATGGGGCGAATAAAGGATATATATAAATTCGATCCAAATAATTTCTATTTAGAATATATTTAAGTTTCCTAAAAACTGCCATTTTTTTACCCACAGATTGAAAAATATTTAATATGTGCGAGTGGAATTTCCCATTACTATCAAACGTAATACCCAAATGTTTATGCGATGATACAAATTCTACCGTTTGATTTTGAAATAATACATTAATGTCTTGTGGTATATCTCGATTCGTAATTAAAAGCGCCTTTGTTTTCTGAGGGTTGAAATTTATAAGCCATGACTGAGACCATTCCGAAATTTTCTCAAGATCAATATTCATTATATTTTCGATAGTATGAGGGTGTTGGGAAGCATATGACAATGAAGTATCATCCGCAAAGAGTCTAGCGTATTAAATTAGTCTTCAGAAGGCAGTACGAAATGTAAAAAACAGATCGGCAAATAGGGGTTCACAATGGTGCCACTTGGAATTCCGATTGTCTTCAGAAATATCAACCCTCAAAAGTCGACAGATATGTTGTCCATCAATTGATAGGGCATTGACCATTCGATTTCGGGAGGGGGGGGCTTGGATTTTCACCCGAGCAAGATTATTTTTTATATATACAATGACAGGGAATTTTGTTGAGCCATGTCTTTTTCTAATGGACAGAGTGAGGGCCAATTTTTTTTTCAACCCAGGTGTTAGTCAGTGAATTTTTTTTGATAATTTTCCTATCAGAAAATGTTTTTCTAAAAAATCCTAGCCGGACCCTGACATGCAATCCAACTAATACTCTAACATCACTTATAAAAAGACGAACTATAAGAAAATCATAGATCAGTTCGTTTTCATTTAAAGACGATGACGACAATCTCCCTTCCTTGTATTATATACCTTAACTACATAAAATCTCATAAATGTCTTGAATTGGCTAAAATCGAATATATATATTCGATTTTAACCAATTCAAGACATTTAACGGGTATAAAAAATTCCATTTTTATGTTTTATTTGCATAATATGCACTTCAGCGAATGTGTTGTGTATGAAAACGTCCTACTTTCATGTTCCTTTTGGTAATATTAACTAAGTTAAAAGTAATTGTAATTAGTATGAAAAATCTCCATAATTTTGGTTATTTGGACTAAATGTAGATATGCTAGGTATGAAAACGTCCTACTTTCATGTTCCTTTTGGTAATATTAACTAAGTTAAAAGTAATTGTAATTAGTATGAAAAATCTCCATAATTTTGGTGATTTGGACTAAATGTAGATATGCTAGGTATGAAAAATCTCTTATTAATGATTTATTTGGGTATTGAAGATTTAAGCACATGTAATCTGTATGATATATGTTCTATTTCGGTAACATTTTCATATTTTGTATTCGTTTGGGAAATGAATTCAGTCAAGCAAATGTAAATTGCACGTAAGTTAACTTTGATACACTTAAGGAGATAGACCTAGGTTAAGGGACATAACTCCCTAAAATCACTTGATCATTTTTATAAAGATAGTTACATAGACGACTTTGACTCTTTTTCACATAAATTCCTAAAAAGTATCTATGAAAGTGCCTGTTTCAAACGCCTTACTGATTTAAAGACTTATCTCCCTTAACCTAGGTCTACTACCTTAAATGAACTTCATTGAACATTGCATATGCATCGGAGAAAGGTCTCTGGTATGCACCTGTCTGTAAACATAGGAAGACGAACTTGAATTGTACAAGTAAACTGTAAAAGAATTAATATCTATAAAATCCTAAAAATTAAAACTTTAATGCTGTCTTTTAATCATAGTCGGAAAATTTAATGTTAACCTTACAACAGCGGATTCGAATTGGTTTACCTTAATATCCGAATTGTGGTTCCCGTTTTTGATATTGGCTGACCTCTTTTTACATATGATTTTGTCTAATTTCTGAAAAGATATGATTTCCAGTTTCTGCATTGCAAACGCAAATAAACTTTTATTTACGATTCTGATCAAAAATGCAGTTTTCGTACAAAATATCTAGTATTTAGTGTCGACTCGCCCGTACCCAATAGCTATATGATACTGAAATCAGACAGACTATTGATACTGCCTTCTATCTTTATTCTTCATATTTACGAGAGCCATTAATTACAAGATGTACACATTGCGCCTTTCAATAAGAAATACATATTGGCTTTTAGTGGTCAAACACATATTTTTGTGTATTTTTTCTAAAAGTATTCAAGGGAGTTACTTTTGTTTGTTGTTTTCCTTCTTAAACAAATATTATATTGTCGGGGTGTCAACTATTACAAAATTATGCAGAATACCGTTATCCATCACAAAACTTATGGCACTTTCCACCAAAGAACTGCCTAAGTACATATACAATTTTTTTACTGTATCTAACTTTATTCATATTCCTCACCTGAAACCTAATTTTCTTAACGTTGAAATATCGATCTAAAACATCTGTGCATTTAAATATGGTATTGTGATATAACTATTTTGTCTTTCAATTGCAGCAATCTGAGAAAGATGAATTCGGTCTTGAACACGTACAATTGTTTGATGCTACACACAAACTCAATAATCCATATAACTAGGTATAATTTGATTTTGTGTAGTTCTATGATCTACAGAGCTATAGAAGTGTGATGAGAAATTAACGTCGACTTAGGTGTAGCACCAACATGAGTCGACTTGCGTCTCTGTTCCTTTTCAGATTCGTCGCTGCCAAAATCAGATATAAGTTCCGGTGTTTTTGGTCTTGGTACATGTTCTTNTTGTCTCTCAGATAGAGGAGCGTGGACTCCTTTTCGACTCATTGATGTGCCAGACATTTGTGTAGTACGATGTGAATCACTAATCACTGAATCAGTTGCTCGTTCAAAACGAGGAGTCATTGAGTTAAAAAATGAGTCATTCTTTTTCTCGTTACGTGTTGTAAACAAAGGAGACGGGTCTGTATGTGTTAATATTGGACTTTCGGTATCTTTGTTATTACCACTGTTAAGAACATTGTCAGGTTTTGTTAATACTGGACGAACCCTGCGTTCTGTTTTACCTTTGTTTTGCTTTCCTATGGAATACATACTCCTGTTAGAGAGAGAATGGAATAAGGAATTATCTTTATCATTTCCTGTTTCATCTCCTTTCTTGGAGGCTTTAATTGTATACGATGACTTATCTCCTGATCTAAAAGAACCAATCAAATTCAAGTTTGGGCGTTTTTGGAGTCTTGGAGATGGCGATGCTGTTGTATTCATTTTGTTTCTAATGAATTGCGTTTCTTTCCCAAGATCCTTCATTATAACTCTTTGAGCCTTGTCAAACATTTGCATCTGGCTACTTAGTCTATTATTTGCCCGGTTGTTGTTACGTAGTACACAATCATTGTATTCAGATCTTATTATGACGTCACCATGTTTGATCTTCATTCTACATGGTTTATCATTTAACTTTACTTTATCGGAATACATGGTCGTCTTTTATTTTACTGTAATCTGCAAGAATAAGATATATGATTAAATATAAAGATATAATTCATATTATTGCATAGCAACATGATATTCCCCTTAGAAATTAACCAAACGTAAGTGTGCAATAAATTTCCATATTGCACTAATGCATATATAGTACTTTAATTTTATGACGGAATCGACAACAACAAAATTTTGCTATACAATAAAAGGGTTATTGCATGAAAATTTGGGAAGATTATTCCTTGTTGAATGTATATTGCACTCGAAAGCTCGTGCGATATAAAATTCTACTCGGAACTATATTCCCAAATATTCATGCAATAACCCTGTAATTTAATTGAAAATATAGATTACACCACAAGATCCCGTTCATTACCAAATTTTATCCACTAGAGATAGTTAAATTTTAAAATTTTAATTGCGAGGCTTGCCGAGCATTTTAAAATTTTTAAATTTAACTATCGAGAGTGGATAAAATATGGTAATCAACGGGATAAAGTGGTGTAATCTTTTTCTCTAATGATAGATGATAAACACCGAGAATTGTATTCCGAATAGATTTGGCGGGAATAGCACGGAGCTTTATTCAACATACGTTGAATAAAGAAAATTTATCCAACGGGTCAAGACCGGTTTAAACTTGACATATCATTAGAGAATGTATTTTACAATCGTTACCGTATTGCTAGATTTGTGTTATGACAACTAGAATGCAACATGACATCAGTCAACTAAGATTTTGAAAGGAACAAGCATCATAATGCAGTTCTAATGTAAAACATAATTCAGGACTAAGTTTAAAGCCAAGTTTTGTGCTATTTATTGTTACTTAATTAGACTTAGGTCCCAAATACCGGCAAAACCAGAAAAGTTATAAACATCCAATCAAGTTAAATACATTTAATGCGAGTTAATATACATAGTTTCCATAACGAGAACTAGTTGATTATGAAATTTCTCACATCGAGTTAAATAAATTTTGCAAATGTTTGAAAGCGAGGCTTGCCGAGCTTTTAAATAATTGAAAATTTATTTATCGAGATGTGAGAAATTTCATAATCAACATGTTTAAGTTGGAGAAACTGTTTCTCTAATGACTGGACGAAAAACACCGAGGATTGTATTCCGAATAAATTTGGCGGGAAATGTCACGAAACTTGTTCTCCTTTCTAGAGAAGAAAACAAATGTTTCACCACCGTTCAGGGAATGTGAAAACTGGATAGAAATTAGAGAAATTGTATTTCTATTATCTGCTCTTATTTTGTCTCCTCTGACACAAAACGTTTAAATGAAAAGTTTTGATGTAGATTCGCATGATCTGAAGATACCCTAGAAAGAAGAGCCTTGACAAGGGGTGTGGTGTAAAGTGGAACAGCAAAGGTATAATACTTTTGAAAACCACCATTTCCCTCTTGAATTATAAAAATCAAATGAAATATAATGCCTTGCGGATATCAAACAGAAAGCAGGTTTTATCGATTTACGTCATAATCTGGTGAGGATTACTTTTGAAAGACTTTATATGTTTAATTTTCAAATCTTGTCTAAAACCTTATAAACTAAAATAATATTCTTGGTTATTTAGTTATTAAAAGGTTAACACAACATAAAGCTTTAATATCTAAGTAAACATCTTTATGACGAAATGTTAACAGACTGCTTTACATAGAGACAGGACAGAATAAACAATAACATGGATTGGTTCAGTGGTTCAAATCGGTGTCTAATATTCGACAGTAGATTACCGAATGAAAACAGACCCAAATTACAAAAAATAAAAAAAAAAATAATAAAAAATATCGACCAGAGACATGGCAAAACGAGAAGACCGGAGAGCCATAACAAAATGAAAGAACCAGAGGGACCTGGCAAATCGAGAAAACCAGAGATATATCAACAAGCCAAAGAAACAGCATAAAAATACAAAATTTTTGGCGATACCAATGCCCGAACAATGTAAACCCGAGTGTGATATCAGATGCTCCGAAGGACAAATATTGTCTTGATCCAAAGTCGGCATCCATACATGTACATGTATGTAATGTATAGTCACATACAGTCAAAGATGAAGTTATCAATAGAATTATCGGAATATAATTAATACATGTATGGCTATCGAAAATAGAAAAAAAATCTAAAAAATCTAACCAACGAAAATAAAAGTGAAGAGGTAAAAATCGGAACTTGTAAACAGTATAAATTGTTTATAACTTATTAAAGATTAAAACTTTATTCAAAATGCACTTCTTGTCTGATTTTTGCAAACATTACAAAGTTCAAAAGAGTTAAGCAGTTTAGAGTTATAGCAGTTTTTGCTGTAATTTTGAATTTCAGAAAAAAATATTTGTGCCTGTCTTTTTTTCGTATATCTTTTTTTTTGTTGTAGTTGGCAACATACATAAATGATTATATATTTCTAAAATCAAAATTCAAGACCAATCTGGCAGCATTTGTAAGGCTTAAAATGGTATGCATCGTAATGCGACGGCTCAATGTTGTAAGGTTACGACTGCATGCCTAGACTTCGTGGTTCATGCAATTGGTTGAGTCAATCCAAATAATTAAAAACTGCTATTTGGTAAGAACGAAACATTAAGAGTATGGCAACAACTCGTCGGTATATACTAGGAATAATTTATATGCATGCAATTTGGTGACACTTTTTTCACCAAAAATCTGAAAAAATAGAGAGAACAACTCGGTTAGCTGGTCTAAAACAAAGCAAGACATATACTATTTTGAATCGCTTTTGCAAGTCTTTTTACTTTCACGATGTTTATGAAATTCGAAGATTGCTGATTTCGCAAATTAGCTCCATCCTCCATCTTAAGGTAGTAGACCTTGGTTCGGGTAGATAACTCTTTAAATCACATCTTTTTTTGACTTACATTTCGAAATTGACGAAAATGGTAATCTTAGTACTAAAATTCACGACTAAAGGAACGGTTTTAATTCCAAAAATATCAATTTCTCTACGATGGACAGTAATATTACAGCTTCTCCTGCTTACGGATTAAGGGTATGCTCCACAGTTGATTCGTTACGCGATGGCGAGCACAATTTATACAGACTTTTCCATAAAAAAGACATAGTTGTCTCTGTGACCGCCTTATTAATCAAGGTTTCACTTTGTTTTATTACTATTGTCCATAATTATATTGTCCATGGATTGTTCGTTCTTTTGATTGACGGTTCGGTTCTCACTTACTTTATTTAAATTTATGTAAATTCTAAAACTGAAGGATTAACTCCCTCCATCGTAGTTTTGTCCTTAGCTATATTTGATATTACTGATTATTATTCGGATTTCATTTGGTTTTATGCATTTTATACTTTTTTTGAATACGGATTTCCTTTGTTTGGGTTCTAGTGCTGCTGATGAGGAATTAATTTCCGAAATGGCCATACAGCTCATTAAAATTATTGCAGTTGGAGTTAACATATGTGTTATGGTGTTATGTCTATTTACTCCCTATCCTTCCATTAAATATTTAATACTGGAGTTTGTCTTTTATTGCAGTGTGGAGTTGGGAAAACAATTCCCCGTGGTAGAGATGTATGCTCTTTATTTTTCTCAGATATGGTGTACTTGTACATGAGATAATATCTCATGTGTACACTTTGTTTAATTACTATTATTTAAATTTATGTAAATTCTAAAACCGATGGATTAACTCCCTCCATCGTAGTTTTGTCCTTAGCTATATTTGATATTACTGATTATTATTCGGATTTCATTTGGTTTTATGCATTTTATACTTTTTTTGAATACGGATTGCCTTTGTTTGGGTTCTAGTGCTGCTGGTGAGGAATTAATTTCCGAAATGGCCATACAGCTCATTAAAATTATTGCAGTTGGAGTTAACATATGTGTTATGGTGTTATGTTTATTTACTCCCTATCCTTCCATTAAATATTTAATACTGGAGTTTGTCTTTTATTGCAGTGTGGAGTTGGGAAAACAATTCCCCGTGGTAGAGATGTATGCTCTTTATTTTTCTCAGATATGGTGTACTTGTACATGAGATAATATCTCATGTGTACACTTTGTTTAATTACTATTATTTAAATTTATGTAAATTCTAAAACCGATGGATTAACTCCCTCCATCGTAGTTTTGTCCTTAGCTATATTTGATATTACTGATTATTATTCGGATTTCATTTGGTTTTATGCATTTTATACTTTTTTTGAATACGGATTTCCTTTGTTTGGGTTCCAGCGCTGCTGATGAGGAATGGTCATACAGATCATTAAAATTATTGCAGTTGGAGTAAACATGTGTTATGGTCTCACGTTCATTTACTCCATATCCTTCCATAAAATATTTAAAAAATTCAGTCTCATACGATCATTAAATACCTTCTTTTAAACTAAAAGATAACAGTCCCTTGTGGAAAATTTTGAAGTTTCGGTCCGAACTCCGATTCAAGATTCTTTCTTTACTTAATACTGGGATTATCATTTCTTTTAACTGTCTACGACCTTTCAACGGCAATTGCTGTTGAGTTGCTACCGGACACTACCAGGGGAGGTTTGGCAGGCCATGAAACCCGTTTAACCAACCATTTCTTTTGAAATGTCTGTACCAAGTCAGGGTCATTGCGGTCGACAATTTCGTCGGTGGTATCCACCTGATTTGTCCCACGGACTTCGGCTCTTGACCACTCTCTCCGGTAATTTTGTTATTACCCCCATTCAGTAACTGTCTGTTTCATGTATACTTTTTCAGCACTGATGTGGAAAGAATAAAAATCATCTATGTTCCTTGAAGGCTAATAATATATTTATGAAAATGATAACAAACATACAAGTGATTTTTTTAGAGTTATCTCCTTCCTCTTTAATTTGATACCGAGTCCAGTTGGATGAATTCGATCATGTAGACGTAAGTTATAAGCAGTTCTATATCTTCAGACATCATTAACTTAAATTTTCAGCACCTTTCTTTCAACAGAAGTGCATATTGATTTAATAGGTTAAAATACATCAGTTCTCTTGTGGTATCCAGGGGATGAACTGTTGCACATATATCGTAGGATTGCTTCAACAGTTTAGTCAGAGGGTCAAACAAGATTAATGTTTTGTTGTACCTTTTCACATTTAATGTTTTTGTTGTTAATTAAGTTTTAATTGCAAGCCTGGAGTGCTTTTTAATCAATCAAAAGAGGTTGACATAATGGTTTGAGAAAAAAGAACGGTCCATAGTCGATTTTAAAGGGTATCGGACCTTTTTGGGGGATACCGGAATTGAAAGTTTTAGCTCGGAATTCGGGATATCTATCATTTTAGCCCGGGTATTTTGGAAATAAATGTTACAAGAAAAGGAATGTTATCAATTTAAAGTTCTTTTCAAGTTCAAGATCTAGAAAATATAAAGTCGGGATTCGGGGACTAGACCTCCACCGGCCAATCATTTTTATTTCTAATTGATATAAGAAAGTATAACAAAAGTTTTTATCAGCAAAAATATCATCCAAATACATTGAATTAATATAATCTATACTCGACCTTCTTTGTAAAGGGGGATAAGTTTATTCGATAATGGTAATCTGTTTAACAATCTGCACACTTCAGAGTTCAGTATGTCAAGTTATAAGTATATTTGCATTTGTAGGAAAACTAAATTTAGTTTGATATGAAGTTGTTAACTAATATTTATAGAAGTCCTACCATTAGAGGTGATATATAGGTTAATCGTATACTAGTATACATTTTGTTATTTAATATACTGATTTTCATCGCAATGCCATTCATTGCTTCCCAATTTATCATTTTCCTTACTTGAAGATTTTTTCTTATCTACAAAAACTTTTGGTGAAATTTTATCTTGGAAAATATAACTAGTTAACATGTCTAATGTTGTCATAGAAACAGATCTTTAATGGTCACAAAGGAAGACAGGATTAATAATGGATTTTCTTTTGTTTTGTTTTTGCTCTTTCATTAAATTCATTATCTTATTATTATTATTATTTTTCTTGTTTTGCTATAGTAAAGTACGCTGATCTCTGAAACACACTTAAGGATGTAGTAAGGTAAAATTAAATAAATCTACGATTTTTAATTGATACCATAAATTGAAAAAGCATTGGTAAATGAATAATTTCTGCTAAAAATATTGATTGGTTATGGACCTCGTTTTCAAGATATTTCACATTTAAAAATGGCGGGAAAATGCTCTCTTGGACCTTTACCTTAGTATACCATGGAATCATTACTGATTTCTATCACATTGAAGGAAAATCTACAATCAAATAAAAACGTGCTTACTGACCTTAAATGAGCTGCTGAAGCATTTGATGACTAGAAAATTGGGCGTTAATGGGCAAAAAATATTACATAGTAATAATGGATAAAATCCGTGGAACCCTACTGACTTCTATGAATTTCAAAAACCTCACCTTTCTACATCCTTTAATAGTAAAATACAAACAATTATCTATGTACAAAAGCGCATGGAACTAAGTATTGCCCTTGCAGTGCAACACCATATATAGTTCTTTGTTTTCTCTGTTCGTTAATCGTGAATTTTAAAATTTTGCATTATATAATCCTAACTGTAAACATTAGATGTATAAAATCAAATATTTAAACTGACAAATATATGTCAACTTGTAATCTTTTAAATAATAAGATGTAGGGGATAGAAAACTTTAATTTGTTCCTAAATGCTTTTTGTTATAATTGCTTTACATGCGTAACGTTCCTGAATAAATAACAGTATCTGGGTGACCATTTCGACAACTCATTGTTTGCTCAGTGCAGATCAGATCCATTACTGTTAGACTGTTAATCCCGCTGGTATTCAGCAACCATGTAGGCAGTACTTTTGTGTGGTCCCGAAAATCGACTTTATTTGGGAAGTTTCAAAATTTTGCTATTACAAAGGAAGCAGTATCTCCCTCATGCATATATGTAACTCTGTCCTTAACTGATTTTCACTTTTCATATATTTCATACTGGTATGTATAATATCAGTTTTACCCATCTTTCGTTTTGTAAACTTCTAAATGTAAAACAGTGGATAACCGCAAACATCTACAATGGCTTCAAATTAAAATCACATGTCACAATCTGTCGGGAAACTACACAGGAAAAAGATAAACGTAAACAACGATAGGAACTCGGGACAGCCGGACTTGGTACCGGCACTAGCAAAAGCCAGCGGTAGGGTTAAACCGGTTTATGAGTACCCAAATATCTGCTCCGTTTCTCAAAATACGAATAAAACCCAATAAAGGTAGACCACTAACTCCATGAACACAATCTTGAAAGGAGAGAAAATGACAATAGGTAATTTTGAAAGATGGGTCAAGGGGTGCTCGCCGCTAAACTACCGGCTAGCCCAAAGAGCCTAGTCTGCTGGTAAAACACTGTCGCACCACGGATGAAAAATCAAACTCAAAACTTCCCGAAGGGTTTGGTCAACTGTTTGAACTGCACTAAAGAGACAGTTGTTAAAATGGAAATGTATAGAATTCAAACTAAATCTGTAGTAACTTCGATCTTCAGTTATTTGTTAAAATTTGAGCTTTAGAAAAAGAATCTTGTATGCAATGGAAAATTAGCGAATTTAACAAAATTTCATTCAAGTTATATTAGTCAGAATGATAAATCGTTCATACTTGCCTTCGATTTGCATGAAAAAAAATGAGATTTTGTTCCCTACTACTTGTATACAAATTATCTCCCTTTAATAGAACGGGTTCAATTTCCTGTATGGATACCACTTTTATAGGCATATACGATCCAATTTACCTATTAATAGATATCGAAATCATTTCGCCAATATTCCCATGGTAAATTCCATTTTAAGTTTTAACCCCCTCCCCGTACTACCTTAAAGAGCAAAGATTTGAAGAGTAATATCTATACTTTTATTGGATTTAAAAAGAAATATTTCTGTGAAACTACACAAAACAATAGTTTGCTTCAAGTCAGCATATTTTTATTCAATATATTGTACCAAATTGATTTTTAATATATTTGTAGTGCAGTTTCCTGTAATTTTCACAACAAAGTTTTATCTGTAAGAGTTAAAGTTTCTAATGTGGTCAGAGAAAAAGACAGAATAAAAACGTGTCAGAAGTTTGAATAGATGAAATATATTCTTAATTTTAGAATTCATTACCTTTCAACATTTTATACAATAACATATTTCATATTGTGTTTTTTTTTTGGTTACTTGAGTAGACGATATCAAACGATTCTAACTTTTATATTAGTGAGAATATATCTATACATTTTTTCAATAGAAGCAAAATTTGCAAAGGCACAAAAATAGAAAGAGTTATTAAAACGAGTTGTCATTCAACATAATGAATAGGGTGTGATAATTGCTTTTCCTAATAATACGTTTCATTAAGGTTTTCTCTGTGTATATTTAATAAAATTTCAGATACCATCAACACTTTCAATACATGTATACAGCATTGTGCATTTTAATTTCCCGGGAGTTTATTAAAATACTTCAACTTTTGCCTTAAGTGTAACACCACTACAATTTTTCAAATATCGATTTTAAATTGTCTCGAAGCCATGAAATGGCTGGGGAGATGTTAAATAGACAAGCAAAAATCACGTGAGGCTTCAAGCCTATTAACAGCTCTAAAAGATGGTCTTCGTGCTTCCGATAAAATATAGTGCGCAATTTTCTTTCAAAATCGTATACATTGTGTTTTTTGCTCACCTGACTATGCCAGGGTGAGCTTTTGCCATCACTTGGCGTCCGTCGTCCGTTGTCCGTCCGTCGTAAACTTTTCTTTAAAAATCTTCTCCTCTGAAACCACTGGGCCTTGGCCTGGGTCATCACCAGGGTATGTAGTTTAAAAAATGTGTTCGGTTAGTCCGAGGGCCAAACAACATGGCCGCTGTTACTAAAAATAGAACATAGGGGTAAATTGCTGTTTTTGGCAAATAACTCGAAAACCATTGCCGATATCAAAAATCTGACATAGTTAAAATTGTTCAGAATGCCGAGATCTATCTGCTCTGCAATTTTGAAGAAAATCTGAAAACCTGTCTTTGAGTTATAGCCCTTTTCCGTAAATTTTTCAAAATTTTTACATTTTTTATTTCAAAAACTGCAACAGATAGAGGTGAAGTGTGAATTGGAATAATGATCAGCATATCAAGATCTACATACTCTGAAATTTTGAAGAAAATCCAAAGGCCTGTGTAGGAGTTATTGATTGATTTTCACCATTTTTTTTCAATGCCATGTGGTTTATTGGTTATCTCCCTTTAAATTCTGTGTTCAAATCTTTGGTTAACTTTTCTCTTTTAAGCTTTAGAGAAATTCCGTTTTACAACTTTGTTAAAACAATTATTTTTATTTATAATTAAGAGCAAAAACAGTGTTTTTATACAAGTTTTTACATTTTTTTGCAAAAATACTTTCTTAATCTTTACTTTATTATATGTTACAATTATTTTTCTATATATTTTGTCTTTCAGAGATGTATTTGATAGGCCACTAAACTATATGCATTGCTGACAAGTATTAATAAGCAGTTTCTTGGCCTCACAGCCTGCATAATTAGTTTGTGTTAAATAAAGCTTTGATGATGAAGTGTTGACATTAACCTTGAGAACCACAGATGGATTTGATTATTGATGCTATGAGGTGCTGACTAAGTATTGTGACTTTGGTGCCTATATATCATCCAACATGGCTATCTGTGGGGAACTTAATTTATTACTGGACTGTATGGAAAGAGCAAATAAAGAATTTTTTATCTGAAACAACTTTGCTAGTTAGAATAAAACTTAATCACAATGCATCTTAGATGGTCCCCTTCAAAACAAATGTCCCTCAAGTCTGCACCTTATGCAAATTGGCTACCAGTTGGAAACATAGTTTAATATTCAAATAAAACCATTTGGCTAATTGGAAATAAACTTTGGCACAACACTTAATTTTCTTTAAAATTGTGTCCTGCAGATCCATCCCTTATCCAAGATGGCAGGCAATAGGGAAAATAGTTTGATCATATAACATAAATGTTTGTTTACATAGTTTGAAAATGAGACCCTTTAACATAGAAGTTTATTTGAATTTATGTATTGACCATGGTCCAGGTGAGCGATACAGGCTCTTGAGAGCCTCTTGTTAAGTTATATTTCTTCATTTTCTTGAGTTGAATACGGTGTTGTTATATTAAGGTAGTTCGATCCTAATAAAAATTTCAGACAGAATTTTTTTCTTTTAAGATATTTTGTAGGTCTTAACCTATATATTCAAAAAATAAAATTAAAAATGATATGTCACCGATCATCTTTTCCCGTTTTCTGGCTTTGAAAATTAGGTCAAATTCAGTATTTTTCAGCAATATTTACAAAGAATATATAGGGAACTGTGAGAACATGCTTATTCTTTATCTTTCATATAAAACAAATATCAGATTTTTTTTATTTTTTGATATTTCAGAGATATACACTTAAGCTATCTGTTACGCTGAAAAAATCTATATGTCACCGTTTGATTAAGAGATATATTTTATATAGTTTACGAAATAGACAATATTTACGGGAAAAGGGAGCTAATTCGCGGGAATTATGACGTCACAGGGAATAGGCCAATACAGGAAAATTCCGGTTTGAAAATCAAGTCAATTCCGCATCCGACTCGTGTTTCGCAAATGCGCCAATCGAATGCGCTGTGTATTAGTGTCGAACTACCTTAAATTGAAAACAATATGCATGTTTATCAAATTACTCGTTTTTTTATATTGCGTCTCGGATCAACGAACCTGTCAGTAAAAGATAAAAAAAACATTTGTTTACCTGTGACAGTGTATTGCAATGAAATCACACAATCCGATTATTTTCACGTATTACGGAATAACTTAATACATGCAGACGTATGCAGCAGTTCTTTGAATGACTACGAAGTTTTGCCACGTAGATTTTCAGGGCTTCGAGATTCAGCTTGGTTTTGCAACATATAACGATATCTTACTAAATATGGACCAACCAAATTGCACATGATGCCGTCAAATTTTCAAAACTAATTATGATCAATTATTTCCGAGCGTCCAATATTTTACAACGTGTTGGAGTAATGTCAGTTAACAAACTACCAACGTGTGCTAAAATGTGGACTTTTGTATTTATTCCAGACCATATGCGTATTTGGACCGTAAGTGTACGGTCCGAACCATACGAGTATTTTTTCGAAATACTCATACGGTCGGACCGTACGCGTACGGTCTGGCCATTTCAAAGTCTTGCTTGTTCTTGGGTAATATATCAATTAATCAATACAATGTTTATAATTTTATTTTATGTATTAAGCTCTTATGTTTAGAAACAATCAGATTTTCTAAAAATAACTGTTTTAAAGAAAATTAGAAAAAGTAATAAGTTACCCTTATTATTTTTTGAAATTCCCTTTATAAAATTGACTTATTTGAGATAGAATTATAAAAAATAGTGTTTCGTTAAAAATTAATTGGATATTAATTGAATTAATGTGGTTTTCTTGTCAGAAAATCCTGAGAAAAAATCATGTATACCCATACGGTCCGACCGTACGCGTATGGTCCGACAATACGCGTATGGTCGGACCATATGAGTATACGCATACGGTCTGGACCGTACGCGTACGGTCAAAATACGCATATGGTTTGGAACATATATATTGTCTTTTTAGTGTAAATATTATAGGTAAGTGTACGTTAGTATTAAAATGTTTGTAAGACTTGCTATAGAGACTTCCGTACCCGAACTATCCATCTGTGCCATAGCAATCACATGTACATGTATCTTCGTGTGCCATAGTAATGTCAGTTAACATGCTAATCACATGTGTAAATAGCAAAGTAAGTTAACACGCTTTCCATGTGTGAAATAGCAATGTCAGTTAACAAGCTATTCAAATGTGTGAAATGACAATGTCAGTTCACAAGCTATTCACATGTGTGAAATAGCAATGTCAGTTAACAAGCTATTTACATGTGTGAAATAGCAATGTCAATTAACAAGCTATTCACATAATAAAATTATGTGAAATAGCAATGTCAGTTAACAAGTGTGGTAAAATAGCACGTCATACGGGGTTCCCCAGTTAGGTACCATTACATCTATGGTAGATGCCGAGAACTCCCGAAGTACTCCATACCGGGGATGGATGGTGACACCAGAGGGATTCCGGTTTTCCCGCTAGTAACCAGTCAGGCAGAACCCCAAACGAGGAGTCTGCATTCTTCCAGCGGATGACACCAAGCAGGATAGGTATATCCCAGTCATTCAGTGTATTATCTTGATCCACGTATTTGCGGGAGGGTAGAATTCTCTGGGCCTAGCAAACCCCTGGTAGAGAGAATTCCTGTGGCAATATTGCAGGACGCAGGGACCTAATATTTGCCCCACCGAAGCTCCGTTGTTATTCTTAAGGGTTCTTATTAATGGCAGCGAGTTTCACCACAATGGCGACGAGGTAATTTGGAAACGTGGTTAGAGTTTTATACTGAACTGGAATCAGGGATATTTGTTTTTATTTCTGTCCACTGTTCCTTTTTATTGAAAGGAAAACTTTGTTTTGACTTTTGAGAAAAGTTTTAGTTTTTTCCGGACTTTGTGTAAAGGTGAAGCAATACACAATTTTTTCAGACGGAAGTCACGTTATCGTCTAGACCGGAAATTGAGTGTATTGGCGAATGTAAACACAGGTCGGAACTGTGAAACAGGTGTGTGTTACAGTTTATTTGAGTGAATAAACAGTTGTTTACTCAGTTTATTTGTGTTTTCAGATTTATTAATTTATTATTGAAATAAAGTTGAGTTGTTTCTGTAATATTTCTGATTAAATTGAGCAACATTATACTTGTTTACCATGGACAAATTTGGTACATATAAACCTAAAGTGAGGATAAACACTTGCAGTGCTGGTCTTTTTATTACCAGAGATAATTTACCATTTGTCCCATATTTGAAAGTCATCCCAGAGTTATTTGACTTAATTGATTTTAGTACAAATTCGGATGTCTTTGATCACTTAGATCCACTGAAAGATACAATGACAACTGACAGCTGGCAGTCAGGTCCGGTTATGCAGCCGACTCAGGTTATACCACCTACTGCCGCTGGTCAGGCTGTCGGACATGAGCAATATGTACATGAGACTAAACCAGTTACAAGTACACAAAACACACACAGGTACATGATATTACACCAGTGGTAAAACTTGTAGTGCATAAGAGTACACAAGAGAATGTAAAGCAACAAGTTACCATATCCAATTATGATTTGGATTTGTTTGCACAACAACAGTTACAATTGGTAAATACATTGGAGCAAAATATACAGACAGAACAACCAGAGTTACAAGGGGCTGTAGCGGACACAAATCAGAAAATGGATGTGCCTACCTCTGTAACGCAGGGATCTACGGTACAGGCTATGAGTAACCTACATATTACACCTACCCCAGGGGCAGTGGGTGGGGTGCCACCAAGTTCTAGTGTCCGTGTCCCTGCTCCGGCTGCAGGGTTGTCTGTCAGTAATAAAGTACCCAATGTCAATAATGATCAGTACAGTGGTACTGTACATACACAATGGAATTTAAATACCGGTGGTATTAAGGTTGAGAACAATACACAACCTGTAATTGTTGGTACCCAGTACAACCAACAACAAGGATATAAACAACAACCAGGTTTAACACAACAACACTATACTCAGGGCGTAGCACAGAACATGCAAGGTGGTCAGTCCCATATGCAAATACCACAAGCATATGATAACTCTAGACACAACCAGGGCATATCTGGTGTTCCACCGTCACATCACCGTGACCGTCAACACCCAGTTTCCCCCAAGCAATGGAAACCGTTGTATATGTCTAACTACAGTTATGACTCCGACTCGTCTGACTCCAGCTTGACTGATGGACATCAGACCCCCCATGAACATCAATTTAGGTATCATAACTTTCAACAACGTACCCCACAACCATCACGTCGTCACAGACGCAGAAATAACAAATCACCCACTCGTGATTATGCAAATAAGAAAAAACACCGTAGTCAAGACCGACTACCGACCCCACCTAAAAATGTTCCCAAGCACGACCTTGGGCAAGACGTTGAACCTGTACAAGACAAACAGAGTACAAACAAGGTCACTAGCACTGAAGCTAAACCAATTGAGCATGAGAAACAATTACATCAGACTATGATGTCGTCATTCAAATCACTGAAATACAATGGGAAAACTGATTGGACATCATTTTATACAAAATTTTCCCGTTATGCTAAAATAGCCGGTTGGGATGATGAGTTCAAACTCAACCAGCTATGCTGGTCTTTGGATGACAAAGCAAGCGAGTATTGCACAATAGTTCTTGAGCAAAATTCAGAAATTACCTATGACGAAATGATACTCAAAGTGGAGAGACGTTTTGGTTTCAAGGATTTACCAGAAACTTTACAAACCCAATTTCAAAATTCAGTCCAGTACAAAAATGAGTCACTGGAAGACTGGGCTGATAGAGTATTGTCACTCGCGACAAAAGCTTCCAGGGATATGCCTGAATCACATATGACCAAACAAGCTGTTTTAAAATTTTGTCAGGGCTGCAATGACACTGAGGCCGGTAGACATGCTTGTGGTCTGAGACCGGAAACCATGGACAAGGCTATAGATATCATTAAATGGTTTCAACATACAACTATAGCTATTAAAGGCAACAAACCTGCAGAGAATCCTGACAAACATGTCAGGATACAGGCTTCCTCAACCATGGAAAATAGAATGTGAGCTATGGAGGGCCAAATTCAAACTTTATTAGCTAGCATGAACACCCTAACAAATGAACTCCGCCTAAGACCTAAACGCAAGGGTACATCGGCTCCACAGAGCAATTCACCACCCAGTTCACGACGGGGTAACAATAATAAGCCAAGTAACAAACCTAACCCTAACAATAAAACTAACAAGCAACAGGGTAAGCAATCTCAAAAACGCAATGACAACCGCGAATGTTGTGGGTGTGGCAATAAAGGCCATTTGATAAAGGACTGTCTGTCCGTCCCCCATTTTGACAAAAATAAGGCAAACTCGAAAAAAGAAAATCCATCATCTGGAGTTACAACTACAGACAGGGTAGGTGGTACAGTGGCAGTACGTCATTTAAACTCAGCACTTATGCTGAGAGTTGAAATAAAAATCCGAGGTAAAGCGGTAAATGCCATAATTGATACTGGATCTGAAGTAACAGTACTTACGGACAAAATTTTCGATACATTTGACCAAAAACCTGAGATTGTCAGAGAAACTATCATGCACGGTGCTGGACGTGGCATGAATATGACCTCAAAGATTACAAAACCTGTCAAAATGAGAATCGCAGGTTTAACATTCAGACATGAATTACATGTAGCACCCTTGGACTGTGATATGCTTTTGGGTCTTGACTTCATGAGCAGACATAATGTTTCACTAAATCTTGGTAAAAATGTGCTGTATATACAAGGTAGAAAAGTAAATGCTATTTATGGACGACAGGTCCAATTAACAGAATCAGTTGTTAGGAGAGTATCCATTTCGGAAAAAACAGTGGTACCACCTAATTCAGCAATTAGGTTAACATGTGATGCTACATCCATACAGAGTGACCTTGTAATTGAGGCAGTGAAGGCCCAACCACTGTTAATGCCAAGAACTGCAAACACCAGCCATTTGTCTGGTGAACGTCGGCGACAATCATGTCACCCTGAAAAAGGGGGAGATCATCGGTCATGCTGAAGAAGTTACAGTAATAACTTCATTACCTGAACCCAGAGACAAACAGGTGATTAATGTAACAAGTTCAAATCAGAGAAAACTCCCTGATCATTTACATGATTTGTACAAGAGGTCATGTAGAGAGTTATCAGAATCTGAAGAGGAGGCTGATCTGAAAAATATTATAGATGCTGAAGTTCTTCAACCCTCGATACCTGAGTGGACCCCTGCACAAGTGCTCTTCAGTAAAGGGGAGGGGGAGAAGAATAGATTAAGTCATCAAATGGACACCGTTCAGCCCATTGGTGAATCATCTATTTTCTGTTTTACAGATATGGCTGAACGTAATAACAAGGAAGCTGTGAAAGACCAATTTGAAGAAATTGAAGAAACTGAATCTTCTCTTTCCAGCACTGATGCTGGAAGTGATTCCAGTTACCGCAGTGATGCCACAGTCATTTTACAGACTGAGTCCGATACTGACTTTGAAGAACCAGGAGTGATTCGACCTTGGAGTCTTCAGGTAACGGCTAGAAGCCGTAGTTTGGAAATGAATGCAAACCATTTGGAAGGTTTGGCCACCATGAGAACGGTGGAAGTCCAACGTTGCAGGCCTGAGACATCTGATAGGTCCACATCAACGGACGATTCTGTTGATGGCCAGCCAGAGGTGGCTGGATCCAGCTTGGACAGTAGGGGCCCAGCGGAGCCGCTTGTTCCCTGCGCTAAGACGGTAGAGACCACCCTGCCCAAGCGTCCACCGAGAAAACGGAGGAGGTAGCTTACCAGTCCTTAGGCTGGTATCCTCAAGTTGTATATATTGGACAGTAAGTGTGACCGAGGACAGGTTCACACTAAGATATATATATCTTTAAGGTATGAGGACGATCCAGAGATGATCCGTTTAGTTCTTTTTCGTTTTTATTGGATATTCCCTCAGTGAGGAAAGTTTTTATATGTATATATAGATGTAAATATCCAATTCTTAGAGTTAGATTATTGGAAATTCGGGGGGGATTAATGAATTCGAGATATACATTTCCCGATAAGTTTTCGTAATTTAACGTATTGTGAGTTTAAGTCGTTTGGAGAGGTCCGTTTGACTGTTCACAGACCGTCTGTCTGTGTTAGAGAAGTTGAGTTACACTTGTGATGTTATAGTTTTGCTAAGAGACTTGAGTTATGTTTTATTGGAAATTTAGGATGTGTCCTTATGCTATATTCTAGGCCTATATTCTAGAGGTAGTGTTGGATCTTGAGAAGATTCCTTTTTTATTGTTTATGGCCTACACCCTAGGTAGTGTGACCTAGTGTGGGATCTTGCGAAGATCACCTTTGATAATTCATGTTCGAATCTGTGTTTAGTAGAATTCTGGATTTTATGATTCATAGCATATATTTTTCCAATTGTCTCTTTGGAGGGCAAATCTATATCGACAGTTTGTATGAGCGGGAACAGTACTAGAGTCTGGGGATTAAGGGGTTATAGGAACAATTTTTTTTCCCTTACATTTTTTGGGAAACCCCCTTTATTCTGTTAAATTTTCCCTTTTGACATGGCCTGGTCAGGGTTAAAACCCTTCCTTTTCAAAATGGGGGGGNATTTGAGATAGAATTATAAAAAATAGTGTTTCGTTAAAAATTAATTGGATATTAATTGAATTAATGTGGTTTTCTTGTCAGAAAATCCTGAGAAAAAATCATGTATACCCATACGGTACGACCGTACGCGTATGGTCCGACAATAAGCGTATGGTCGGACCATATGAGTATACGCATACGGTCTGGACCGTACGCGTACGGTCCAAATACGCATATGGTCTGGAACATATATATTTTCTTTTTATTGTAAATATTATAGGTAAGTGTACGTTAGTATTAAAATGTTTGATTTATAAGACTTGATATAGAGACTTCCGTACCCAAACTATCCATCTGTGCCATAGCAATTACATGTACATGTATCTACGTGTGCCATAGTAATGTCAGTTAACATGCTAATCACATGTGTAAATAGCAAAGTAAGTTAACAAGCGTTCCATGTGTGAAATATCAATGTCAGTTAACAAGCTATTCAAATGTGTGAAATGGCAATGTCAGTTAACAAGCTATTCACATGTGTGAAATAGCAATGTCAGTGAACAAGCTATTTACATGTGTGAAATAGAAATGTCAATTAACAAGCTATTCACATATGTGAAATAGCAATGTCAGTCAACAAGCTATTCACATGTGTGAAATAGCAAAGTTAGTTAAAAGGATTTCAATGTGTGCCTTAGTAATGTTGTGTTTGTTAGGCATAGTAATTTTCGTGTCCGCCTAATTAATCGAGGCTTCCAAAGATTCCGTCTCATTCGATCATTTAAAAAGTTCATTAACAGATGTCAGACCCTTGTGGTTAGATTTCGCGCTCTACAAAACCGGTTTGTCCCACCTTTTCTTTTGTATGGCTGTACCAAGTCATGATCATTGCGGTTGATAATTCTATGATACACTTGCTTTTCTTTTTTAGTTTTGGATTTTTCGACTCTTGTCAATTCTTTTCAATAATTTGTGTTATTACCCCATAGCAATGTCAGGTTAACAAGCTATCCAAGTGACCATAGTACTTTAAGTTAATAAACTAGCCATATGTGCCATAGTAGTGACAGTTAAAAAGCATTCTACGTGTGTCGACGCAATATCAGTAGAAAAGCTACAAGCATGTGCCCTAGCGTTTGTAAAATCAGAATGCTTTTAATAATTGGTCTTTTGACTTGGGTCAAAAAGATTTAAAGTCTATACAGCTTCTACAACCCCTAGATAAATCCGTGAATTTTGTCGAATTATAATTTTTTCGACGACGTTTCTTAATATATTTTATGGTTGAGGTAAGATATTCGGTCTGCATATGGGTAGTAATATTCATTTGTACCATTTACTAAAGACAGTTTTAAAAGTCTGTTAGGGTAACCCTTCTAATTATGGAGATTTGCAGAGGTACATGTACAAATGTACTTATTTGTGGTCTACCGTACATAATTTAATAAAATTCCATGTTACGACAGTATTTCTAGTAATGTGTACGTAATGATAAATCTTAAAATGAATACCAAAAGCAAAACTCCAAAAATCATAAATCCAGAACAATATCAAAGGATCACACACACACACACTTACACACACATGCCTCGCTCTGTGATCATAAGCTCGGGTTTACTCAAATGAAAAATATGAAAAAAAATAATGCATTACAAGTATGTTCTAAATATTTGATTATGGTTTTTAATTTTCGAGGAATGTTTATATTACAAATGCTGAAATATTCATGAAAACCCATTCAATTCTGAAATATAATCAATGAATGTTCTACTATGATGAATTTTTAGTTTCGTGACAACGTCAGATATATCAGTATAATCCCTGTATAATATATGATGATGTAGGTTTTCATGATCATTTAATTGCAGCGTTTGATGAAGAATTTATGAACTGGTTCTTGATTGGATTTTGCGATACAGAAAGACAAAAATCATGACAAAAAAAAAAAATAAATAAAAAAAAATACCTGATTATTAGGCGTTTTACTGGCGATTTGTTGATTACCAGTGTATTATTTGGGATATTGGTTCATTGGATTGTAATATGTACTAAAATTACCTTATCATCAGTAAATGATTAAATTGATCACCACTTGGTTTTCCGTTACCCCACTAGGAGCTCCGTTGATTTTGCTTTTATTTCAATACAGAAACATGTGTAAATAAGGAGTGCAACGAAAGATTGAACCCCAAAACTTTGACATAAAACCAACTTCAAATTTTTCCCCGAATTGGTTATCAATAAATATTTGGCTCGCTTCAGTTTTCAGGCAAGGTGTTAGTAATCATGCATTTTACTTGCACGTATTTGACTTCATATGCAAGTTTAAGAGGATACAACCTTATTTGTATGCTTCGTACTTGTTTCGTGCAGAAAAGTCGTATTAGATACATCATAGATCTAGTTTCTATCCATTGTTTTATCGAGCCCATAAATTACATTAGAATTTATGCAGTTTGATCTCAATGCTAGAAAAAGCGAATCAACAATACATTTTTCGTGACTTAATTTCTTACAACACAATGTTAGTTCATTTTAATCACGTTATATACAGTGACGCAGTACAACTGGTTTCTTTTCGACCTTGTGTCACGCAATATAGTTTTCTTACCATTGTTACAGCATATCATATATAAAAGGATTTGATATAATAGTCAACAAAAGTAACGATTTCTTATATATCCTTCAAATCTGGAATATTTAAGTTTGTGTGTGTGTGTCTTCATTGTTTTTTTCCGGTACCGTACTCATGGTTATCTACTCATTCTTGGACTAATATAACAATATATAAATTATGTTATATTAATCCCAGACTCATTTTATGCCATTGTTTCTTTGTTTTTCCAATGTTGCCATTCCTTGGATTATTCGGTTCAGACTGACAGTTCGGTTTTCAAACACTTTTATATACATAATGTATTATCTGCAAAGACATTGATAACAATTAACAATTAAAGTATATGTAGTAGACAAAGTCTCTATGAAGACATGATCAAAGAAATGCAACAACGCCTTAATTATTGTTCTTTATCTTGAAATCTTCACAAGGCCTTCTACAATGAGCTATGCTATTACCTCGTGGTAACTTCAAGACGGCCTCCTAGCACCAGTTTGAGTGGAATTTTCATTGTTTGATGTCGAACAAAGCAACATCAATGTCTTTTATATCCTGTGAGTGCTGAATTGTCAGCTAATATCAAATATCAACTGACAAAATGTTCCAACAATCTTTGTCATCAAGTTAACTCGAATAATTCAAGCCCTTCCGTCTCCCGATTCTCTCCACTCGGAGGTAATTTAGCGATCGAGTGGAATAAAGACTGAATTATTCGGGTTGTCCTCAAGTGTTTTACAGAATGTCT
This sequence comes from Modiolus philippinarum, assembly GCA_002080025.1. Lineage (NCBI taxonomy): Eukaryota > Metazoa > Mollusca > Bivalvia > Mytilida > Modiolidae > Modiolus > Modiolus philippinarum. The sequence continues at coordinate 54,872 of MJUU01065337.1, read as the reverse complement.
GCTGTCAGATGCAAATCATTATTTCCTAAAAACTATTTTTATCAGTTAAAATGTTTTCATTCGTCACCAAATACGAATTTTGACATAAAACAATTTTGACATAAAACAATTCATTAAAAAATAATGCAATTCGACAGTGTCTTTAAAAAATGAGAAAAAGGGTTAAGAACTCAATTTTAGACAAATATTTCAATGGCCCTCGTACTTAAAGTGGTATAAACGGCGAGAAGTTCAAGACTATCGAAACAATCTGCTCTTGAATTGTATTTTAAATTTAATCTTCATATTAAGTTTTAATCAATGTTTTATAATCCATATGTTTATTGAAGTAAATACAGACGTACAGCTGGGTCTGATTAGTGTGTGTAATAGGTTTCTATAAAAATTCATTTCTGTCGAGTTGGATTTTGGTAAAAAAACACAGGACTTTCTATGTATTGTAAATTTACCATCGAAACTTGTATGCAAAATCGTGAATAAATTATGCATTTTTGTTACCTTGACTCTCTTAAATGACTTTTTGTGGCCGAATATAGTGCTTGTATTTTATTATTCACATGAAATTAGAAATGTGTAGAAAATAGAGCATACCTTTTGATTTAATAAAATGGCATAATAAAATTACATACGGGACTTTCGAGATAGGAACTCTCTTGTAATTGAAGGCGCAAACGATCTCTTCAAATACCAGTGAGACGGAGTTATTGGATTCTTGATGTATTGAAATAAATATTTACCACATAAAGAAAACAAAATATTTATGAAATGGAAGTATACACTTATAATTGTTCCTACATGACAAGTCTTTAACTAAATTTTAATTGACGAAAACAGTTAACCTGAAGCGCTACAACAGATTGAATATAAACCACCCTTAGCTCAACGGTGTTCATTAATTAGTGATTCCCTCTCAATGTATTAATGTATTGATTTTTTTCGTATAGTATCAGAAATGTATTCCGGTTTGAACACGACTCAGAAGTCCCGTATTGACCAACTAGGTGAGTTTACCTTGGAAAACATCATATAATCGTCATTCCTACAGTTGAAAATTTAGAGGGCGTATGGTGGCGGTGGGGGCATTTGGCCCTTTACATCACAAAAAGAAAACACATTGCTGAAGAAATTCTTAGCCCCTAATATCAACACATCATTACTAAAATTTTAAACTTAGAAATTTGTAAGAATTTTAAACTAACACATTTTCTTCTCGCAATGCTAGGCAGTTTGCAGGTTGCTTAAACTTTTCGGGAGTAACACCAATCTTTTAAAATCATGGTTCTGCCCTCCGCTTGACAACACATTGGAATCGAATTTCGACAACGAAAGTTAAAAAAAATGTTAAGAAATTTGTCGCCACTACCTGCTTCGTAGTTTTTAACAGTTTTCAGGATTAATAATCTATAATCTAAAAAACCAAGGTTCCGCCTCTTCATACGACATCGCATTGGAAAATTCACAGAAGCGACGGTTCTTTAAACATGGAAAATAAAATATTACTGAAGAAATGACTTTTTATTATAATTTGATCAAATTAGGTAATACCATCTTTCATTAATGTAAGATTCTTTTCAACTTTTTCGTGTCATTTCATAGCTACAAATGTATATTCGAAAAAGGCGGGATCTTTACTCAAAAAGGGGGAATATTTACAGTTGTGAAAGATATTGTTTACAAGTATAATTTGAGTTTGTAGCTGTTATCGAAAGGAATAGAATTGCTGATGATTTTTTAAAAGTAAAATCTTAAAACTTTGAATTCGTCAAATCCTAAAAACTTACAAGAATATTCAGATCTGACGGACATCGGCTTCCTGTATACCGCCACTTGAAATATTTTCAACAAATACTTTCAATGGTAAAGATTTTTGGAAAATGTTTAGGAATTAATGTTAATAACCGCGTCGATATTTTCCAAAAGACATCAATATTCCCCGCTGCAAATAGTGTGCATGCTGATAATTTTTGGTATGGAAACTTTGAATCCGCTAATGAATGACTGAGCTACATGTATAAGTCGACAGACTATAGTCAAGAGACAGTAAGATGTGTGGAGACACCATGGGAATCATAAACAAAATAACTCTAAGACTAGGCAACAGAGCTGTCAAGGGGGTTTGAGTTCCCAGAGTGAGACAAGGGGTCTGGGGGTTTTGCCCCACACAAACATAATTTTGAAGACGTAAAATGGTGCATTCTGAGAGCTTTTCAGGTGGTCATAGCAAGCAATTTTAGACCAAATTTTTGTCACAAAAAAGCAAAATATAAAATTTTATTTCATATCTGTGACCACCATTGCAAGTTTTGTTTCACTTATCGAAAATGTCAATCAGTTTTATGAAAGAATATGCAAAAACATAAAATTTCTCGTTTTTCAATTTTGAAAAGATCGTTTTTCTACTTGAAATATATTTTTTCCTTGAAATTAAATATGCGTGACATTGAAAAGAGTGAGCGTGAGAGCGTGATTTGGGACTTGAAAGCTTGACTCTCAGGCCCAAAGCGTGAGACTGGACAGGTCTGAGGCAAATAGTAAAGCACTAACATAATAGACCACCATTCTGACAACATTTTGATTGTCCAATTTTCTATGTGTTTAATATGTTGTGAAATTAAATTCTAAAAGAACAATAATATCACCGACGCACGGAAAAGTTTAAATTCAAAAAAATCAAAACAATGATAAAAAATTCAGAGAAGAGAAAATGGTTAATCCACCTACCTTTAGTTAGAAGAACAGCGTGATTTTCATTAATAAATACCAAAACCCCCAAAATATATGCTTGTGCTCTGACTACCATGAGTAATGAACATTAAACAATATTGTAGGTTTTTTCCGTAACATTCACCAAGTTTCGTATAAATAATTAAGATCAGAACTAACCTGTAGAAAAATGCATTAATATTTCACGCTGCCGACCCTAACCACAGCTACATTATCTTATGGACAAATTGTCTACCTATAATGACAATTATGTTTACTTATACTCCAGAAAGTTAATTGATTTTTCCACAATATGTATTATATGACCGTCATATGCGTTGAAAATACTTATCTACGATTAATTGAAAATTTTCATTAATGAAGACATTGTCAGACAGATTTTGATGGGAAATAAATCATGGACGTTTTCATTGTGTGTGTCAAATGGTTTTTATATTTATTTTTTAGGTAGATAAATTTTAAGTTGTCACTTGAATACAGTTCCATTATGGAGATATACATAATGGAAGTCAGTTAATGATCCTTCCTAAAAACCATTAGATTTGACATTAAAAGAATGTGTCGTTTCACAAATCATTAAACAAAAAGAGTTATCTGTCCTTTCATGTAGGCGTAAAGCATTTGAACTCGCATGATATAAATGGCCAATATGTCTCATCAAAAGCAAGGGCATCAAAATTTGGTAATTCATTATCAAAATTTGAAAAGTTGGTAGCTTAAAGTCCTGTAAATAAACGACAGTAGAGTATCAAACGAACACACCGAATGGTTGAACAGAGCCGCAAAAATGGGAGATTATCCCTAGAATCGTAGTTTAATCTTAATTGCATATCATTTTAAATTGGTTTAAAGCTGCTAACATGGTATTCTGTATAGTAGTATTATATTCGGACCACCAGTCCAAGAACTATGTATAGACCGGTAATAGCGGTCTATATTTGACTATTGTCTAAGAACACTTACTAGATACAAAGTAAATTACAATGTTTTTCATTTAACCGAAAAAAAAGAAACCAACAATAAAACTATTCAATGCATTAAACACAATAAAGGCTGATGTGAACAGCAATATCGTTATACATGCCTTCTAGACCAAGCGAAAGCCTACCATTCTTTCGCTCATTGCCATATAATTCCTCTCAGGCAGTTGATATTGCCCTCCACAACCCTTCCATGTATTTTAGTTGTTCACCGTCTACCATATTAGAAGTAATGTCTGCAACTCTTGAAAAAAGTATCGGTTTTATTACAATTACTTCATTGAGACTCGCATCAATTATTTCTACTGTAAAAAAATGATCTCACTTAAAAAATTCTCATTCGACAGACTATTTGACAAAATCTGCACTGCAGATATTAAAAGTAGCCACAATGCTCATCTACAAATGAACTCCATTTGAGTATTCTTTTAAGCTATTTAAATGAAATGTTAGTTTTAAAAGTATATTAAAGGTTGTCAAATTAATTAATTTCAAGTTTTTCTATATGCATTGTGCAGAGCTCTCAGTTGATTATATCTTTTTTTTCCAAGTCCTATGCATGTCAAAAATAAATTGAAACAGTTCAAAACTATTGTACATTGTAACATTTATAAAACAAATTCGATTAACTTCAATGTTATACTTGATGTTAAGTCCTTTCTATATGACAGAAATGGCAGTAATTTTTAAAACCTGCGGGTAGGTGTTTCGACGATTCATGTAGCTTCAGTAAATCAATACATTTGGAAGACAAACAGTCAAAATATCTGTAAAAGCTATCCCAGAGAGCTTGAAAATAACGCCAAAACCACATAGTGACAAAATTAAGCTTTGTACGAGGTACCTCGTAATTTTATATAATTTCCAAACTTACTAGTCCTTAATATATTGTAACTTTAAAAAAAACATGGGTTGTCGGACCAGTTACGATAACAAGGAAAAAAACATACTTAGAACAATATAAGTATCCGTATGAAATATTTATAGCAATACTTGTATGTAAAATGATGTTAATTTCACGGCAAATTTTCGCCCTTCCGCAGTGCTTCATCAGACCGATTATATCCCGACGCATGTGTTTGTATCTGCAATAATTAAATCCACCCGTACCCTCATCTCACCCTGCTACACCAACCGCCCACCCTTTCGTCTAAATAGACATACATACCTTTCCATAGCTAAATACAACAATCCCCGATCACCGACATCTTGAACATGAAAAAATAACATCCACGTTTTTGATAAATTATTAATCAATAAATTTCCCTTTCTTAAATACCAAGCAACAAAAGGGAACGTCCGTCTTTTTAATAACCTTTAATCTTTTAATCTCTATATGCAGTTCCTACAGTTCAATACACAATGTTCAATTCAGTTTAATGTATCAAAATTAAATCTTCTTTTAAAATACAATTGGCTAATCAATATAAAACCGCGCTGATATTAAATCGCTGCATAACTAATCTGCTATAATGGAAAGTCCTACCCTGAAGCTTGTACCGTGACTTGTTATAGCTTAGTGATAATGGTAGACCTCTAACGTCGATTTAATTACCTGTATACACCGTATAATGATGTATTGCTTCAAATGCATCAAGAATGGCCTTTGTTCTTTGTATGAGGTGCTGTAATATCAATGCACTTTAGCTCACAATGACTGACGAAGTTCAAGTGGAAAATGGAAATCGCAGTTTCCTTTCCAACATATTTTGTAGATGATGCAGAATTTCTAATTAATGAAATTAATGAAAAGATTTCGTTGTAAACAAAAGATTTTTAAACTTTCATTCTTTTATCCTCTTACATAATCATAATAAGGTGTAAAAATACAAACTTGGTTAGGCAACTCTCCCAGGTAACGGAGTATATTTTAGGAAATCGATTTTACTTTTGATAGAAACAAAAGTCTTTCATTTCTGAGTGGGTAACACGAGGTCTGTTTTCCAATTTCCCACATTATGTTATTATATACAGAACAAGTTAGAGATCACTCCAATTTTATTACATGTATACCTAGTAAACATCACTTCTGGTCCCGCATGTGTGCTGTCATCAAGTCATTTCCGGTTAATATGGTTTAGAAAAGGAAATATATTTCTCACTAAAAAGATAAGCCAGTTCCGGTTTTCAAGGGTACAAGATATTCTTTTCTCACCCTACCTGTATTGCTTTCTATGTAGCCAATGCCTGGGTGAGATTTTTCCTTCTCACCCTACCTGTAGTGCTTTCTATGTAGCCAATGCCTGTAAGAGATTTTTCCGTCTCACCCACCCATTTTCCGTCTCACCCAACCGCCTGGGTGAGAACACCTACACGATCTTTTTCCCGCGGTTTTTGTGTCTGCTTGACATTTGAATTGCAATGGTCTTCTTGTTTTTTTTCTTTTTAGATAAGCACATTTTCCAAAACGTCGACTTATAAAGCTGTGTCTTTAACTCTTGACACCTATTACATGTACCAGATAATTCTGAAAATAATGTAATACTCGACAACATTCAAAAATCCCGCTCGGAATATAATGACGTCATAAAAAGGGACGTAACTCCCGTAAGTAAACAAAAGTGAGGAAGGTCAAATTTCAGATCAAACGATTTCAGTGTATAAGTAAACACAAATGAAAAGCCAGGGTAAGCCAAGTAAATAATTGTGTAATGTGATATGTTTTGAATTATTTGATGTCAACAGAGATCTAACTTTATGCTTGATAGTACGAAACATGATGTCCAATGTCAAAATCAGCAACTGCCCGTTCGTGTTGGCAGGGTGAGAAAACAAATCAAACACGGGTATGTGTGCGAGACAAGGTAAATCTCACACACCCTCGGGCAAGATTAGGTAGTCTCTGACTCGGCAAAGCCTCGTCAGAGACAACCTTAATCTTGCCCTTGGGTGTGTGAGATCTCCTTGTCTCGCACACCCACCCGTGTTAGATTCATATTGTCTCACCCACCAATTTTCCGTCTCACCCATCCGCCTGGGTGAGAACACCTACATGATCTTTTTCCCGCGGTTTTTTGTGTCTGCTTGACATTCAAATTGCACTTGTCTTCTTGTTTTTTCATTTGAGATAAGTACATTTTCCAACAACGTCGACTTCTAAAACTGTGTCTTTAACTCTTGACACCTATCGTAATACTCAACATTCAAAAATCCCACTCGAATCATATGACGTCATAAAAGGGGACGTAACTCCCATAAGTAAACAAAAGTCAGGAAGGTCAAATTTCAGATCAACGATTTCAGTGTGTAAGTAAACACAAATGAAAAGCCAGAGTAAGCCAAGTAGATAATTGTGTAATGTATTATGTTTTGAATTATTTAGTGTCAAAAGAAAAACAACGTTATGCTCGATAGTACGAAACATGATGTCCAAATTCAAAATGAGCAACTGCCTGTTCGTGTTGGCAGGGTGAGAAAACAATTCAAACACGGGTGTATGTGCGAGACAAGGTAAATCTCACACACCCTCGGGCAAGATTAGGTAGTCTCTGACTCGGCGAAGCCTCGTCAGAGACAGCCTTAATCTTGCCCTTGGGTGTGTGAGATTTCCTTGTCTCGCACACCCGTCCGTGTTAGATTCATATTGTCTTGTACCCCCGGTAAAAGACGGAAAATAACCATCGCCTAGGAACGTCAGATGTCAAGTACCGTGTGGTGGTAAACAAATCCCATTTTGTGATTACAAATGTGAGAAAATAAATCAAACACCATTGAAAATGCAAGATATAGAAATCGCAGACACCCCGGGTAAGATTTCAATGGTTCTCTGACTCGGCAAGCCTCGTCAGAGTAATATTGAAATCTTACCCTTGGATGTCTGAGATTTCTCGATCTTGCACTTCCACCACTGTTAGATTCATATAGTCCACTTTCGATGCGGCATGCTCTCTACGTCATCACCAACAAGACTCATGCGGATTCACTTCTTGATCAATGACGTCATTTTCTGCTAAGCTGCAGGGCTACTTTAGGTTCCTGTCATATGGATTTCGGAATCCAGAAGCAAAAATGAAGAAAGGAGAAATTCCGACACTAAAAATCCTAAATCATGGCAATTCATATCCAGCATGAATTGAGACAGCACGACAAAGACAAAACAAATAAAAATAAATGAACAAGAATGCTCCAAAACTAAAACACTAGCAGTGTGAACCCCTAAAAAACTTAAGTGTCATTAGGTGCTCAAGAACAGTGCATATGATCTGCTTCAAACGCGACACTTGTCACACTGCCAGTGAAAAGTTCGATTTTGTCAAAGACTGTCATTATCAGTCCGATGATAAACTTTGGATTTACCCAGATATACATGTATCATCTGTGTAAAAGAAACATTGTTACGGTCTGTCAAATCATGGTGACGACCGTAAAACATCTGTAATGATAATTGCAACAATGAATAAACATATCCTTGATGTGTAAGATTTTGAGACAGTTATTTCGCGCTGTTGAAAAAATCGCTGTACAAACTACAGGCACGACAATAGCTTAACAACGACAGAAGAATACCGAGGGAACAAAGGAGTAGTATTTACAAAAATTGATGTCGAAAGACATGGCAAAAAATAAAACACAGGAACAATGACGGAAGAAGCTTCAAAGCACAGAAATAAAAAGACAAATAGAATAAAAAAGATTGCAGGAATTACTTACAATGGCCGAAAAACACAGTGCACCAAGGAACCGCACAAGAAAATACCACAATTAAAAAAAACAACAACAAAAGACAAACGTAAACAACTATAGTAACTCGAAACAGCCAGACTTGTACCAGCACTAGCAAAAGCTAGCAGTGGGATTAAACCGGTTTATGGGCACCCAAACCTCCCCTTTGTAAAAACACTCAAAACCAAGGCACTCACATTGTTAACTCCCATGAAACTTGGAATGACATCAGGTGCTCCGGAAGGGTAAGTATGTCTTGCTCTATTAACAGCACCCATCACTTGGTCAGTGAGGCATAAATGTGTATATATGTTTGAAAAATCTGTTCGGTAGCTGAATGGTTAATATCAAGAATGAGTTGTGAAAAGTAGACGCAATATGCCGTTGTTGTGAGAATATTATTGCTAAAAAAATGGGAAGTTCACTAATAGAAAGTCGAAATCATCATGCTTGTTGTAAAGTTTGGTTTTCAGACGTCAAGAGTTGTCAATGTAGAGGTATAGGTAAAGGTACGATGCTGATGACGGTGTATCAGTGGCTTCATACTTTCGAGTACATTTGGATATATAAGATGAAGGCTATCCTTAAATTAATGATTGTTTAATGAAAGAAAATCATCTACAAAACGGAAGCTGAAATTAAAGGACTTAGCTAGCATATTGTCTTTTTTCTGAACTATCCCCTGTATGAACATGGCTTCATACGAATAAACAAATCTTCTTAAAGCAGTAAACAAATAGTTCTCTTTGGTATCTGCTGGAAAACTTGTCCTCAAATTCTACAAATATATTATATATCAAGAATTCTAGCTTTGAGATGAAGCCCTTCTCTGTATACTTTTTGTGTGAATCTGTGAGATATTTGACAAAATAGTCACTGTCTTTAACTATCAATAAATACGAGTGTCTTTTTTTCACCTTTTTTTAAATACATAAATACCAATTTATTAAATGGCGAAGTACTGACTTTAGTTTATCCTGTGGGACAGTTTTATAGAGTATAAAAATCAAATGTTTTGACACTGTTGCAGTGGTTCAGTTCAAGTGAAGATGAAAATTATGAAGACTCTTTTAATTTTTTAAGCATCCACATCTGATTCACTCCACTTTTTGAGATTACTTTATCACTATTTATGTTAATGCCATCTTTGACTACAGTAAGTAATGAAGTTAGGAGCTAAGAAAGGGGTTTTGTTGTGTATCTGATGGCAATATGTCTCTGTTTGTAGTGGCATTTATGTAATTTAGGTACCCAGTAGATACAAGGCAGGTTGTTTTTTCTCTTTACACAAACTGATACCAAAGGAAGACAATACTAATTTGTGATTGTTTAGCATGTCCTTCCTTGGTATGCTGGAAAGTTTGTTTGTGGGGTTGCCAAATGAATTGTCAGTGCCCATCTCCTTCATTAAGCGGTCGATGTAGTGCTTTTTGGAGAGATATTAACAACTTAATACCGAAGTAACTGTGAATTTAGTGTCTGCATATTTGCTTTTCGATAACTTATGTCTCTTCAGTGCACATAAATCTAAACGTTTGGAGGACCATAAACTCAAAGTTGTTTAAAAACTGATGTGATGTGATGTTGTGTTTGGCTTTTTCAGCCAGTAATAACATAACTGTCATGAAGAAAGGGCAATGCTTTTTATACATCGGGATCCTCGAGTATGCTTTTTTTAATGGAAATCATGGTTGTCTTAAGGCGCCTATTCGAGCTACAATCAATGACGTTATGAACCTGATTCAGTTGTAAAGTGTTTTAACTTTTGTTCTCTTTTTTAGCCCATTGTGTTGCATATTCCTCAACTGCGTCTATTGATATTGTAAAGTTATGTTTCGTATTGAGAGGTTGTGGTTAACGATATTTTGGACCTTTTGTGAACAGATGTTTTTATTTTTGCTTTTGAAGAAGTTAATAGGGCCTGTAAGTCTCGTACAATTTTGGAACTTCCGGGTACATAATTTGTACCCGGAAGCTGCATTTTTAACAAAAACATGACGTTTTTAGCAAAGAAATTGAACGTCATAATCCTGCAACGTCATGTTTTGGCGGGAAACGTTTCAAATTTGAATTTTATCGTGATATCTCTGTGTCACTTACAGACCCTATTGCAACTACGAAGTTTGTATTGTTTACGATGTTGAGGTCCCCGGTTATAACGTATCCAGCAGGACCGTACATGAATGTGAAAGAGAGAGACAAGACAAGAGCAACCAGGCTGCTTTGATTTTGTTGATGATCTTAGTTGCTCTACCGGTACACCTGATCTAACCCATGGTTTTTTATTGGGTCCGTGTTGTTCATCTGTATGTGTGTCTTCATTTTTCTTTTTTGTCCTGTACTCAAATGATGTCCTTGTTTCTTAGTGTGTCTGATTTTGCCATTGTCCATGGATTGTTCGTTCTTTTGATTGACGGTTCGGTTCTCACTTACTTAGCAATTGGTTTTGTATATGTATAAGATATCAGAGGAAGTGTTTGATCTTTAAAGTATGGGGTATCTTGGCGGTAACATGTCTATTATGAGTAATATCGCCAAGTCTGGTGCCATTTTAGACTTTGTTTGTAAATTTGAGTTTTAAGACTGAACGACGTTCTTGGTTCTAAGTTGTAAATTAGTAAAGTGACATGAATCATAAAAATTAAACAAAAAATTACAAACAATTCAATAGTTTTATTAGAAGAATTAGGTAACGAGCAATAGTAAGCACATGTTCAGCTTTTATATATTTACATTTTTCCAAATTGTAGATTGAAATGATTTATATATGTTAGTGATCTTATAAAACACAGCTTTAGAAATAACCAATAAAAGTTAACAATTTACGATAATTGGAGATGTAGATGTAGCAAAGGAGTAACCTTGATATAATTTTTGTCAAGAATACTGCTGAAGTACACGCTAGGGGCCTTCTTGATCTCGCTTGAGGGGGTGAATTTTGTTCACCTCTAGTTGAAGACCCTCAGGCGACATCAAGATGTAGACAGGAATAAAATCCCTGTCCTTGAAACTGGAGTTTTCTATGTATCGTGTGTGTAAATTCACTCCATATCCTTTCATTTTTCCTGCTTGCTGAGATAAGAAAAAGGAAAATGAATGCCAAATTAAATGTAAGGTAAGTAAGAACCGAACCATCAGTCCAGAAAGGAAAAGTCTTAAGACAATAACAACATTAGAAAGACATTCAAAATTTGATAATTTGTTTCTGTGCAGATAAAATCAAGCTGTATTGATAGAAAAATAAATAAACAGTACTAACTAAGTGAATTGCTTTATACGATGAAGTTAAATCTTTGGTTTCATAAAAAAATGTTCAAAAATAGAAATCGTAAGCACCGAAATACTGTAAATAGAATAATCAATAAAATACTATAAATAGAATAATCAATAAAATAATTTTTGTAAACAAAAACTTTTACCAGTATGATTTCTTTAATTATACCCATAATTATATCTTTTTGAAAATATTAAAAAAAAATGCATCTTATTTAAAACAATCCGTCTCCATTTTTCTTTGCAATTTTAAGAAAATAACACGAAATAACATTCGATTTCCATGCATGTATGCATTGTTGAATGCCTCATGGTGATTTCAAGACGAAGAAAAAACAGTGAAAGCGTTAATGGTTCATTTTTTGCTACCATGTATTTGTAAAGATTTTGTCTCATGTGCATTTACTCAATATCCTTTCAATGTATATGAGGAAATGTTAGATGATGAATGATTGTTTTTAATAATTAAATTAACATTTTGTCCCTGTAAGAAATAAATAATGCGTTTATTTTTCTATATCAAGAAAAACACTACATTTCAGTAAATTATTTATTTTGCATAAATCTATATGACGCTCACGAATTTCATATCAATTCCCTAAAAATTACTTCAAAAGAAACTGGTTTTGAGTAGTTACATATTAAATAAGAGGTCATTTTCATATTTTAAGAACTTCAAAGACTATCAAAAATAAACGACATGAGATAGTTTAAAATAATTTGTTCATTCCAATTTCCCACCAAAAAATTTCATTTAATTTGCAGTTAGCTAAGCATTTGGTCAACCCGTTACTTAAGCAAAAATGTATTTTCTATCATTTTAAAATACTGATTATACTGCAAATAGGCAGAAGTCTAAAAGGTGGAACAAATGGATTTTCTTCAAACTATTTAAAAAAATCAAAAGAAAATATCCTAAAAAACCCAGATGTTTTAAAGCAAGATGAGATACCGGTATTTGATTTTCTATGTAAAATGTCCAATGAAATCATAAAATTCTATAAACTTGGAACTATTTCGATATTCAGTGACGTTTTGAATGCAGTACATATACCATATTAATGATCTTCAATTTCTCAATTAAATCGTTTACAAATTTCAAAATAGAGCAAATTTGATGTCAACAGAAACAATATATCAGTCTGTAATACTCATGTAAAAATGGTACTTATTCACTGATAACATAAAAAAAATAAATCAATGCAAACAGAGTTCAGATAGTTATGCCTATGCCTTTTCCATCAAACTTAACACTTTTCACAACAAAGATTTTGTTAAGAAAATTTTAAAAGGCTATTTCTTTTACAAAGGTACCATATTTTGCTGTTTGTCAAAACAAAAACATTGTATCTAATATCGAATGGCAAGTGGTGGTTTAGAATATGGAGCACTGATCATCTCCACTCGTGCATCGGAAGGGGAGAGACGTGGGAACTGAGGTTCTCCAGTCTGCGGGAAGTCTTGATAAATTCTGTCCGGTCGCGAATATCTGGAAATAGAGAAAAACATAGTTATATAAATTGAAATGCTGATGCACACTTTTTATAACAAATAAATAAATGAATCAACATGCCAAAGTTTACTTGTTTTTACCTTGGATTTACTTCCTGTGTCAAAAAGAGGCAAAAGATGTCAAATATAATCAGCATTTGAAATCAAATTGAATTATATTTATCAGAATATAAACCAAGGCTTTCTAATTGAGGAATCATGTACATTGCTTTGTTTTTGTTGTGATGACAGCTGATGAGGTATATGACCTTTGTCCCTATTGAGATTTACCATGCATAAATTTCGTTCTAATTCGGAGTTAAATACACTCTAACTGGTAAAAGACATAGAGGGGATGGTAAGCACTATCTGGAGACTATGCTTATTCAAGTTACGATGATACAACATGCAACTTCAATAACTGGTAGAAGGGTTTTGCTTAATCAAGAATATCTAAATTATGCCTATTAAAGCTTTATCTTTACACTTTGCCTTATTTTCCCTCACATTATTCAGTATTTAAGAATTCGTTTACGAAATCGATGATGCTTCCTCTTACAAACTTAATTATCAGTAAATAAATAACAAAGTCTTATAATAGAAATTTCACCCCCCAAAAGATATTTAAAAACAAAACAATATGAATTCCCAAGGTGATTTTTTGTTTATAAGTAATTTAGATGAATTCCAACGTTGATAAATTAGAACTTCATACTCTCTACTAAATGGCCATTGCAGTAATGATTGATGAATATAAGACAACTAACCGTGAATTTCTCATGTCATAATCTTTGATGGAGCCCAAGTGAGAATCTGCAATAAAATATTACGGATGTATTACAAAATATTCATACATTTGCAGAATTTTCCTTACTCCGTGAATATCCTTTTTTATAGTAAATAATTCAAAATGCACCCTAACTTTTATCAAGATAATTGGTCGAATAGTTCTTTCTACAAATGGCCATTTCGACAAATTTCGCCACTTCAGTGCAGATCGACTCATAACTTTGGAAATACATAAAACGAAAGATATATAAAAGCTTTCAAAGAGCAGATAACGAATATAATCGAAAAGAAAGCCAAAAAATCATCAAAGTACAGAACTTTTTACTCCTGATAACTATATACCGAAGTTGCTGTGAATATATTTTCTGCATATGCGCATTTCGACAACTTTATATGTCTCTTCGTTGCAGATAAAATATAAACGTTTGGAAGACCATAAAATCAAAGATGATAGAAAACAAATAACCAATATGATCTAAATGTAAAGCCAAAAATCAGTTAAGGACAGAGCTGTGAATGAGGAAGATACTCCTTAGTTTTCAACAAAATTTACAAAAAATTAGATGTAATCCTCAAGTTTGTACAAAACTAAGATGCCGTAAGTTTCCAAAATAAAATCGGCTTTGGATAAGCACTGAAGTACTGACTATAACGCTGGTGAAAACCCTCCGGAATATGATATTAATCGATGGTGTGAAAACCCCTCGATAACAATGTTAAACATCAACAAAGCAATATTTTCAATAATTTCTAAATGAAACAATTTTGTACTTTCGGACTACAATATGTCGAAAGAAAAGACGAAACTGGACCTTTCAGGCAGCTCTCCCGATGAAACATTATTTACCCAGTTGATCTATAAAGTATGCCTATTGAATGTGGAATAAATGCATAACTGCAGAGAGGAAGGTGAGTACAGAAGGTAGTGAAACTAAAAAGATATGCATGAGATAGGTGGCCATACTACAAAGGGTCTAAATAACTATTGCAAAGGTTAATTACACAATAATGAAACCGATTTTGAGCGCACCGGATAAAAGTGTTCTTTTTCGATTTCTTATATATGTCTCTTGTGAAGTAATTTTCTTTTGTGTCCTGTTTGTTTTTTGTTTTTTTTTTGTTTTTGCTCAGCAAAATTTGTAATTTTCAATGATTTTCTTATCTAAATTACACAATCAAATATATCAAGATAAGGTGCCGAGCATAAAATGCCAGAATTTTGAATATAATGATCTTTAGCTGTCGGTGTTCTCTTTCAGTTTTTAAACATCTTTGAGTTTTTGTTCAAACGTGTAGATTTAATCTGAACTGAAGAGACATAAGTTGTCAAAATGTGCATATGTAGAAACTAATTTCACAGTTACTTCGGTTTTTAGTTATTTGTTGTCACTGGGCCGATGCCTCTGTTGTGGGTTGGTTAGTCTTAAGGGTGTTCACCTGCCCAGTAGTCAGTACTTCGTTGCTGATCCGAAAGCCGATTATATTTGGAACCTTACAATATCTAATTTTTTTTTATAACTTTTGTTGAAAACTAAGAAGTATCTCCCTCATACAAAGCTCTGTCCAAAGCTGATTTTGGCTTAATATTTAAATAATATTGGTCATTTGTTCTCTCTCATTTTAAAACATCTTTGAGTTTATGGTCTTCAAAACGTTTAGATTTTATCTGCACTGAAGAGACATAAGTTGACGAAATGTGCATATGCAGACACTAAATTCACAGTAACTTCGGTATTTTATATATTTTACAAATTAGCATCTCCAAAAGTTTTTGTAGTCGATTCTGCATGACCTGTTACGAATTTTGCACTTCAAGAGCAATTGTAATGTAATTGAAGTTGTTATCAGTTTCACCGCAAAATGTATATGTAGCCTGAAATTCTTAACACAACCACAAAAAGCATGTACACGTGCCATCATGTTAATCATTTTTAACTGCCACGATTACAATTACAGATTTTTATATTACGTGTGCGTCAAATAATAATGCCATCAACTAAAATGATTTTTAAATGCGCATTATACAATAAGGTAATATGTAAAATAAAATTCATAATTATTGGCTTTATTGTTGCATTTTAGCTTCCGATTCACAAAAGTGTTTTTTTTAATTATGCCTCTTGTATCGATTTCCATGATTTTTTTTTATTTAACGTTTTTTTTGTAGCAGAAAAAAGTATATATTCTTTATACAGTATGAGTCAAAGGTACATACCATCTCTGTAATAGTTAAACTCATCTGCCGTATTCCTCGGTCTGTTATAACCTTTGTCTCTCATAGATCTAAAACAAGTATTAGAAAGAAAACTAATACCGATCTTATTGTACATTTATTTTCTGCAAAAATGACTATGATTGTACAAAGTGGGGTAACTTTGACAATACTTATAAGACATTCAATAGCACAAATTATTACACCTCTGTGTGTATTTTTCTATATAAATTGCTTATTTGATGAAATTTATATTTTTTCACGATTGTTACTAACATATTATTTTCCAGTTAATAGTTTCAAAAACTATTTACTTGTCAGTCAATAGTTCAATGAACTATTTACTAATGGCGTATTTTTTTATGCTATTGAAATTCAATTTCGCTACAACAAAACACTTATCCACCGGCTATTCTAACAAATGCAAATTTATGGTTCCCCTTTACACCGACTTTTCCTCCCCGCAGTAGTCGAAATAAAAAAAGGCATAGCGAAAAACTCCGCTTAAATCGGTACTATGGGACGTCTTCGCTTTACTATGAGTTTCATAGGCCTCATGATGACATAGGTTGTATAATCGGAAACTCTTACACTTTATGCCTGATGCTTGTGCACCTTCATACAGTTGTTCTAGACACATTGAAAATGTGCAACTATTCCCATTGGACAGTTTAAATAAAAGATCAGATTGATGATGTGCACCCCTCCCCTTTGGGGTAATTTTTGAAATTCAAATTTATCCATTGTTGAACTTGGCCCTTTATATCATATTTTATTGATTAAATTTTAAATTAGTATAATTAACTTAATACGCTTAAAACCGCCAATTTAATACGAATAACAAAGTATGTCAATACATGTATGACCTAAACTAGGCCAATATGCATTTTACCCTATTGGCCTAGTCCTATACGGAATATTTCATAAATCCTCTTGATTTATTGTTTCTCATTATGAAAACATTCAAGTGAGCCGGTAGTGTGTAAATTGTCGTCTGCTGCTAGGTTTTGACATAACGGAAGGTCTATCAAAATTAAAAGTTTAGAAATACTGGAAAGCAATTGATACAATTCATGAAGTTAATCAATAAAAGTATCTTTGTGTAATGTTTTATAGATCCTCGGTAAGTCACATTTGCCAATATGGCTTACCTTGGATCTATAACAAAGCCAATATGAAATAATACTATAATATCACCATGGTTCTCAGTTTGTGTACAGTATTTCGGGGACTTAACACAGTTCTGAGCATACTTATTATGGCCAGCTATTCCTTAATTTTTCTGTTTTGATACAAAATGAATGTGTGTTGATTTGAAACTAAGATTTAGTTTTAGCCTTTATCGAATAACCATTTTATTCTTTGCCCAACTTCGTTCATTTAGAGATGAACTAAATAAAGTGTCTCAATAAAAGATTCATAAATTTATACATAATACTGTGTTTGGTTTGAAAACCAACACACTTTTTCAGTTGAACATATGATAGGTGACCATGACACAGGTCCAGAAATGTAATTGGTCTTATTAAACCATTACACTGGTGTTAAAGGTAGCAATTACCTATTCTTTTTCACAATGTTCTGCAATGTAAAGTGCGCTACTGAATAAATATGAATAGAACACTCCCCGACAGAAAAGAAGTTTTCTTTTCACGGAGAAAAATGATAAGAAATACCTGTTAGCAATTATTTCATCTTTCATATTCAAGAGCACAGTCCAAGGAACCAACATATTGAGCAAAAGAGCAAAAGCACTGTCAGAAAAACTGCTGAGTCATGGATATGTTCAGCCTTTGTTACTTTCGTCCCTTCAGAAATTATATGGCCGTCACCACGACATCACAGATAGATATGAAATATCAGTGTCACAAATAAAAACTGACATTTTCAGCTAGATTCACGTCTTCCCGGATTTGACATTACCGGTTTTGACTTCACCCTGGATTGACCCAATGACAGTGTGACGGGTGCTGTGCACAGAGCAGGACATGCTTACCCTTCCGGAGCACCTGATGTCACTCTTGTTTATTTAGAGTTCACATTGTTAGTGCTTTAGTTTTTTGTGTTGTATATGTAATGTTCGTGTGTTTGGGGCATGTGGTGTCTTTGGTCTTTGGTCTTTTGGTGTTCTTGCTTTTGCCTTGTCTCTGGGCTTTGATTTGTGTAATCTTGTGCTTTGTTCCTCCGGTATTCTATTGCCGTTGATTGGTGCATCAGGAATACATTTTAGGACAAGAATTATCTTAATCCTTAACGATAAAAGCCGTGCATGGGGAACCCAAAATATCAGATGTATGTTATCGTTAAGTTTAATTACCTGACTGGAGTTATCTGATGCCTTGGATAATTTCTGTAAGAAAATATATTAACTGAATAAATAAGCAGGACCAGATACGCATGTATACATTGATCACATTGTATGTTGTTTACGTTTGTCTTTTGTCTTGTTTGTTTTTTTACTGTGCAGTTACCTGGCAGATCGTGACATGTGACTCTAATTTTAAGTCATTGTAATGTTCCTGCTACCCTGTCTTTTACATTTATACCTTCAAATTACTTTCATAATTTTTCAAGTATCAGAAAAATAATTAATTCTGTCATTAACTGAACGTTTCCTTCATAAAGTAAAAATAAGTTGTAGCCAAATATTACAATATTTTGGTGTGTTTTATCATCTACATTTGACCAAATGGTTTCGTGAGGATATGTATTTTCATTCAATTAATCATTTGTAAAAACAATACCAAACATCATATTTATTTGGATCTTCAATACTTAAAATTTAAAAGGACAAAGTGTATCTTTGATTTTCGAAATATCGTAGTGTGAGTAAATTTATTTACTGCAGATTGCCATATTAACATTTTCTGTCTCTTCAGTACAGATAATATCAAAATATTCGGAATTGAATAACAAAATACCGAAAAAGTTACAAAAAAATCACAATGAAAAGTTAAGTTTCTATGAACAGAGCTTTGTTAGACCTTTTCTATCGTCGTTCAGTGTTTGCACGTCGTCCAGTGTACCCGTTTAGTTGACCGTTTGTCAGAAGGATTGGGTTTATTTTTGTTGACATTTTCTATATATAAACAACCATAATTCACATTTAAATTAAAAAAATATATTGAGATAATATAAAGATACTCACGAATAGTTCCCCCTTCGACAACAACCTGCAAAATCACAAGGTTCAGGTCCGCAACAAAACCCTGTAAAACACCAACGAAACAGCATATATAAAAGAATTCCTAACAATGCAGCACCAACTAAAGAACCAATGACAATGGCCGCTATTGCGCCATCAGATAATCCGGTAGATGGCGCAGCTGTTGTTGTAGTTGTTGTTGCGGATGTTGTCGTTGTTGTTGTTGACGTAGTTGTTGTTGCAACTTCTGTGTATATGACGTTAACGAAACATTCTCCTGTCAGGACTGGAGCACCTTTGTCTTCTGCCAGAACTGTAAATCTAATCTGAATAAATATAACATCGATCTTGAAATTGACATTGTCATAATGAATGCATTGGCAATGTCTATGCCGTACTCACCTTATAGTTTAATTCATTAGTTATTACATAGATAGCCATATTAGTAATATATTTTTCACATTTGGAGGTGCTATTTATTAATAGCAGGTTGGTATACCAATGGGTACAAACTTTCAAACTTGTTCTTATACTCCTACGAGATTCAATTTTTCAGAGACTCTTGAAATGTCATAAAATAAACGATACTGAATCCTTGGATCACTTGTAGATGAGTTGCCAATACTCTTTAAATTAATAAAGCATCTTTTCCCAAATGAAAAACATCAACATGATCTCAAGATTTGCAAATAAAACAAACAACAGAAACTACTATATTACATTTTTTAAACTTAAATCTCAAAATTGACGAAAATGGTCACTCATAGTACTAAAATTTACAACAAAAGGGACCTCTTTTATTTCAAAACTAACAACTCTGCTGGCATGGAGAGTAATATTCCTATTTTTCCTGCTTACGGAGTGTCACAGTTGATTCGTTGCGCGAGAACTAGCGTCAATTATTGATCTTTCTCATTAGGTGTTCTCATCGTGACTGTCTGATCATTCAGGGCTCCAAAAAAGATAATGAAGAAAAAAATCTGTAACAGATATCAGCCCCTTTTTTTTTAAAAAAATGAAGTCTTTGTGCCGAACTCTGATTAAAGTATCTTTTTTTCATTTAGCACTGGTGCTGAGATGATCATTTCTTTTCTTTATATAAGTTGTCGGAATGGTCTGTGCAGAATTTAAATTCACAGCAACTTCAGTATTATGTTAGGAACAACATGTCAATAGCGATTGCTGTTGACTTGCTTCCAGAAAACAGGAAGATTGGTGTACCATAAAACCGGTTTAATCGGACGTTTCTTTTGAAATGGCTTTACTACGTCAGGACAATAGTGGTTAACAGTTTTCCGTTTGTTTTGTATCTACTTTGTCTATTGCCGGTTAGATTACGGCTCCTGACAATTCTGTTTGGTAATATTATTATTACCCCTATATGGTAATATTATTCTGACCCCCATATGGTTATATCATTATTACCCAATTTGGTAATATTATTACCCCCCACTTACACATTTTAGACATAAGCAGGTAAATTACAAATGTAATGCATTGTAATGTTATTACTTTGTAGTTTGGAAGGTTCAGATGAATGTATTCCAAAGAAGAATGGCCGAATCGCCGGAAAGTGTATTCAGATATGTCTTTCTCTAATTTCTAGCAAATTTAACTAAAGCCTGGCCGGTGTGATAAACATATTTCTCGTCTCTAGTGAGAGAACAACTCGCGTGAAATTTCCCGCGAAATCTATTCGGAACATAATCCTCGGTGTTTTACATCATTTGATTAGAGAAATATTTTCTACAACTTAAAGACGTTAATTATGAAATTTTTCACATCTTGTTAAATAAATTTTGAAATGAGTAAAAACTCGGCAAGCATCGTTTTCAAACATTTGCAAAATTTTTTAACTCGATGTGAGAAATTTCATAATCATTTTAGTTCTCGTTGTAGAAAATATATTTATCCTCGCTAGCCAAGTGTTACGATCCAATACTCTCCTCTTACCATTGGTAGATCGAGCAACATTTTTGGAGACACAAGCTTCAAGTTATCCCCTTTGAAATAATAGTATAACTATTTGTAAAAGTTAATTTATGAAATCCGAATATGTTAAAATTCAAAAAATATTTTGATACATTGTAATAGGAATGAACACTCAAAGGTAAAGAAACAATAAAAATCTTGAGGTTTTTGCAAAATGAAAAAATAAATGCACACAATATCTCCAGTTGTTATTGTTGGAATTTATCTTTAAAATATGAATTTGAGCTTCTTTCATTGGATGCAGCTATGTTTAACTGCAATCAATCATAAAAGTGGATTTGAGGCTTTAGGAATCAACCTTCATTTGCCTAGGCTGAAAAGCAGAAAGGCAGATCGAAAGTTTTGGCTGGCGAAAAAGCTTTTGCTTGCAGGTTATATACTTTCCCTGTCAATCAAACAGCTCAATAGAAAAACAGCAAAAAGGGAACAAATTTGTAATTCGGAAATATGTTTCCCACAAGAATATCAAGACTTATGATTATGACGTTCCAATCATTATTTGAAACGTCATATATTTTGGTAAGAAATATACTCTCTGGGTGCATTCCATGTATTTGGAACTTTAAAATGAGCTAGACTTTCTAAGCCTTGTCATGATCCTTTCGTTTATACAATTAGAACATTCATCTGATCGTTTAATCCCTATTTTTTAATAGCTGTACTAGTTGCGAGGTTTTTTTTCTGCTAATTTAGCAATTGACACATATTCGCCTTAACTTCCCCTCGCGTAAATTTATTTTTATCACAAACTTCGAGACAGGTATGTGAGAATCGCAAAAATAAAACCTCGCGAATAGGTTAAGGAATCAAAATCGCGAAATTTAAACCATGCTACTGTATACCAATCATTTTAGTCATATAACTTTGATATATAAAGGTTTCACAATTATTGTTAGTTGCTTAGGGATGCTTGTTAAAGACTTCAATAAATAACTGTTTAAGTACCTTGTTGATTAACAAATATAAATAATGTTGAAGATATTATTTTATCACTGATCAGCAAATACTAGTATTTTAGCAAATATTGTATACGTACCACACTGTTATTAGTTAAACCATCTCTTGAATTAAATGATACCAGGCAGTCCGTCCCAACAACATAATTATTTGTAGTGGTTACTCTATTCTGAGTCGTGCCATATCGACATGCAAACTGACCATTTACACCAGAATCGATATCAGTAACCACGGGTGTTCCAAGTGCTTGTCCCAGGGGTGTAAATTGATTGGTATAATATGTATATTCATTGGCACATGAGGGTGCATTATCGTTGATATCCTTAAATACAAACATAAATAATTTTCTTAAATTAGTAATTCACTTCTTAGTTTTTCATATTAATGGACCTTTAAGAAACTCTTAATTGTTTTGCAGTTATGACAGAATTACTAGTAAATTTGATGAAAACAATTGCAAGATAAAGTGTAATTTCGACCACTGGGTCGATGCCACTGCTGGTGGACTGTTAGTCCCCGAGGGTATTCACCAACCGAGTAGTCAGTACTTCGGTGCTGACCCGAAAGCCGATTTTATTTGGAACCTTACAATATCTACATTTTTTGTAAATTTTGTTAAAAACTAAGGAGTATCTCCCTCATGCAAAGCTCTGTCCTTAGCTGATTTTGGCTTTACATTTAGATCATATTAGCTATTTGTTCTCTATCAGTTGTGAAACATCTTTGAATTCATGGTATTCCAAATGTTTACATTTATCTGCACTGAAGAGACATAAGTTGTCGGAATGCGCATATTCAGAAATGAAATTCACAGCTACTTCGGTATTTAGTTATTTCGAATAACATTTTCCATTAATGAGGCTTGTTAGTGGGGCTTCCAATATACTATATCCCAAAAAGTCTGGACTAAAATATCCTTTTGAAAATTGAAGATATCCCAATTATTATTAACATACATTAATATATCCCTCACCCAATATTTAAACTATCCCATATACCTGCAAGTTTGTCTCAAATATCCTGTATCCTATTGATAAAAATCCTAAATTACCCATATCCCAATATAACCTAACAATCCTAATAAATAAAGCAGACATTTCCTTCGTAGGTAGTGGAGTTGGAATATGTCTTTTTACCTGCAATGACGAGATATAAGTTGTCGAAAGGGCCATATGCAGAGAATAAATTTTCAGTAACCTCAATATGTCTGCTATTTTTTTTTACTAAATCAAACTTAACTAGCGCTAGTTTTATACCGAGGTATCGTCTTATAGGGATATACTGATTATTTTGGTTGTGTCAGGCACCTCAGAACTATGAACAGGTAATATTTTAAAAAGGCAAAATAAGTTTTAATCTTTGCTTTAAAAAGTGCGAACCTGCTAGATTGCAAACTAATAATCATCAATAGCACAAGCCAACTTTTCCAGAATCTAGACTGCATTTGACAGGCCTTAACTTTACATAGATAAAAAGTGTTTATACCTCGCCATACTTAGTGTCAAGGTATTTTGTGATACTTTCAGTCATGTGACCGTCCGTCTGACCGTCTTTCCCTCCGTCCGTCCGTCTATCCGTCCCAAAAATGTTTCCAATTAATGACTTGTTAACGGAATAACATTTGTCTTCAATTTTGGCAGGCCATCTTTGATTTCGGGTTCAGAGGTCAAAGGGTTCAAAAGTTATGCCCCATAAAACTTTTAAATTTTTAGAAACGTGGTGGGATTAATGCACCATTTCTATTTTGGAAGTTGCATATAATTAAATGATGCTGTTTTCCACTCTAATATTTATATAACTGAAAATCTATTTCCAGAAGATGGCCGTTTCGATAATTTAGGTTTCTTCAATGCAGATTAAATCAAAATATTACAAATCACAAATTACAAATTCTTTATTGACACAAACTCATAAATACATGGTTATGGTCCAATGATTATGACAATACATGAACAAAATGAAGAAGTAACTTATTGATGACATATGATATGAGAATAATACAATATTACAGTATCATAATTATAATAATTCTTTCCTTATTTCAAGGCATTCTATTATATTTCAGAAATATGTTTTAGGTAGTGTTCTGACTTGTGATTAAACATAAGAGTTAAGATATTTTTTAAGTTTTTATTCTTATACATATTAAGAAAATTTATATTTTGTAACAGTGTTAAGCGCTTTGTTTGGTATGCCTTACAGTGCAATAAAAATGCTCTTCATTTTCAATTTCATCTTCTTTGCAAATTTGACATTTTTTTCAGACTTTTCAATATTGATATGTCTACCCTTTTCAATCATTAAGTTATGCGCACTAAGGCGAATTTTACTGATTTCTGCTCTATTGTCAACATAAGGTGGTCTCTGTCCAGTAATAAAAATACTTTTTAAAAAATCCAATTTAGTTGACTCATTTATTTTTGCATTTTGAGTTTGAATGCACTGGTCAATAATTCTTATTTTTAATTGCTTTATATAAAGTTTTATGTTGCTGGGATTCCTCCCAAGAAAAGGAAATCCAAGGTTTTCAAGAATTATTTTAATTCTTGTAACCCATGAGTTTGAAACATTTTTATTTAAATATATGTCTTTGACCAAAGAGCCATCTAGGCTTAATATATGTTCTAAATATTTAACACAGGAAATTAAAATTCTACCTTTAAGAGGTAGTCGCTCTAATTCAGCACGGCAAGCATCGTTTGATGTTTTGCAGTGTACACATAACACTTCTTTAATAAAGTTAAGATGCAGTTTTTCAAAAGGTTCTGAATCTTTAAAATTAGAGAATAAACCCCAAATCTCACTACAATAAGTAAAAATAGGAGACATTAATGTATCAAATAATTTCTCGAATAATTTACATGGGTTATTTAGCCCAATTGTTTTTTTTATTTTGAAAAAAGCTTTTCTTGCCTTTTCCGTTAAAGTATTTATGGCTAGATTGAAAATGCCATTATGCTTCAAGACAATACCAAGATAGCAATAATGTGACACCGTCTCAAGATTTGAGTTATCATACTTAATTGGTTTGAAAATGTTTTACGGTTGAAATTGAACACTATAACTTTAGATTTCTCCACATTCACATGTAGTTTCCATGTTGTACAATAGTCATATAACGTGTTAAGGCAGTTTTGTAATCCTTCCTTACTCTCAGAAATCAAAACAATGTCATCAGCATATAAAAGAATACTGATCGAAGTGTTTCCCAACTTAATCGGATTATGGATATCACAATTGAGGTGTCGAGTTAAATCATCTTGAAGACCTAAAATGCAAAAGATGTTTTTAAAATAGCAGACCCAGGTTAAAGGAGATAACTCTTTAAATCAGTAAAGTGTTTGAAACAGACAAGTTCATTGATGCTTTTTTAAGCATTGATTTGGAAAAGAATTAAAATCATCTCTGTTACTAAGAATCTTAATATAATTTATGAAGAGGAGCTAAACAAACATGCAAGTAATTTTTATGAGTTATTTTCCTTAATCTAGGTCTACCTCCTTAAGGTTATGGAGAACAATTACAAATATAATCTTAATAAAAATGCCACATTCAGCTAAGAACAGCAAAAAACAGAGCAAAACACCAGGATACTACTCATTAGTTTATAAAATCTGACATTTATACATTGCAAGTTACCATATATTACCTTTTCCCATCTAGAATGAAGGTCATGACTACTGAATGAGTGAATACTGTCAGGGATTAACAGTACATTTGTAATAAATAATTTAATGTCGACGTACCTTTAAATTTAATTTCCGTCAGCGAAGATGTACGTGCATTTGAATTATTTCAAACTTGCAAAACAACAGTAGTAGAATTACGAAGGAATAAAGTACAAGATTCCACAAATCAAGGTCCAGAGACAACGCAAAAACGTGAACACCAGAAGATGAAAGACTAAAAATACCGCACACCGATAAAAAATACGAACACCACAAATACAACACTCCAAACTAAAGCCCTTATAGTATAAACTCTTTGAAAAGACTGACATCAGGTGCTTCGGAAGGATAAGCTGCTCCATACTGAACCAGATATAGTCAACGCGTCAATCAAGGATCAGGTCTCATTTGTGAAACCGACATTTCAGATTTTTCTTTGTGGTGATGGTCATAGATTTTCTGATTACAAGACAGTAACTAACCAATGTTGTTGAAAAATTATCAGATAAATTGTGCATTTAGGAAATACTACCTGGATATAGAGGATAAGAGTTGTCGTTGCTGTATTTAGTGCTGAATCAGTACATTTTACTCCGGCATAAATTGTGCTTATCATTGCCCCATTGTCTATGTTATATTCTGTTGCATAAGAAAGTTGTCCAGTAGTCGAATTCATAACCAGCCGATCTGTTCTGTTTCCATTATTAATATTTATCAATGAAAGTGTATACGCCTGATTAGCACCGTCACCATCAGTGACAACAAATCCTGGATTGCCTAGGACGGTTCCTGCCTAAAAAAAGAATATTAGCAAATCAGTATTGCTAAAATGAGAGTTTTGAGTTTTAAGGGAGGATACAGTGAACGAAGTGCGATAAAATAGCTTTGTTCGTTGTTCGTAAAATGCGAATTATCGTGTACATTGTATGTTTGTAAGCAAGATAGTGAGGATCTTTTACGGTATGCAAGAACAGTACAGAAATGGTTATGTACGCTGTTCGGAAATCACTCTTTACTATCCTCTTTATATATTCATAAATGTTCATTATTCAAATTTGTGTAGCAGGATAAATGCTTGGAGATAGCCTTTATTCGTATAAATTTTCGCGCTTTCGCACTTGACACAATAAGCGTGAAAAATTATAATCGCGAATATTTCACTATCAATCTTCACATATTTGAACATATAACTTAAACAAAAAAAATCCACGAATATGAAACCCCGGGAATAAATTCAAGACTGAAAACCACGAAAATTTCGTACCACGAATCTAAAGCACTATGTATATTGTTTGACTGATATCCCTTTTATTGCCATGATATATGTGAATGATTGCTTACTTGAAGATGAACCCAACTGATCAATCAAACAATACAGGACTTTCGAGATAGGAACTCTCGTGTAATTGAAGGCGGAAACGATCGGCTCAGATACCAGTAAGAGGGAATACTGAATTTCTGAACCTATTGAAACAACGGCAGTAGAATACCGAACTAACAAGGGAAGGGAAGGCTACAAAAATCGAAATCCGAAGACATGGCAAAAACGGCAACAGAGAAAACCAAAAATAAAACAAGGACGTGAGACAGCAGCTACAAGCACGGAAATAAAAAGACGACATTAAAAACTAAGGCACTTATTTATTGAAATAAATAAATACCACATAAAAGACAAACTATTTATGAAATTGAAGTGCATTTATACCTTTTCCGTATATAACAATTCTTTTACTAAATTTCAATTGACGAAAAACAATCTGAAGCGCTACAAATCGATTAGATATAAATCACCCTAAGCTCAACAGTGTTAATGAATTAGTGATTCCCTCTCAATGTATTGGTGTTTTTATTTTTTTGTATAAAAACAGAACTTTTTTCGGATTGAGCATGATACAAAATACCCGCATTGAAAATGCGGGCTAAATGTACGTTATTAATGAATATCTTTTACATCCCAACGCTTTTGTTCTAGCAGGGATTAATCCGAGTCGAATCAACCAAGCAATCTCACCCTATATAGAACAAAGGATATTTTTCTTTTTTTTTTAAATTTCAAGGCCAGACTTTGATAACTGATCAGTTTATGGACTTGGTAAGATTTTATGTTTTACTTATCATCCGTAAAATTTTCATAATCAACTATAGCAGACTTCACATGATCAACCTCCGACTTGTTACCTAGCTCGATTTTATATTTTTTCACATTGAAATTCATAGGGACACTGTAAATAAATGGCAATATCTCTCTTCCTATATATGTATAAAATGTGCTGCCTGTTTGATCATCAGTTAGGTTAATTTGTCTTTTTTCAGTAGTTTAAATTCAGGGAAAATTACTTCTAATTTGAATTGAAATATTGGTTTTGAATTCGCCGATTCAGGCAGTACATTCGTGTTAAAAACAATAAAATTCGTTGAAGGTTCCTCTATAAAAAGGAAATTTAAAAATTATGCTGCTTTTTTCTGTGGTTGTTCGATAAATTAGGTAACAAAATAAATACATTAAAACCGTTTAATTTCACGGGAAATTACTTCCAATCCGTCTGCAAAATTGTAAATTTTACGATTTTAGAAAAATAAAGATGGCTGCATCGCTAAATGTTCCGGATGTAGCTCACATTTGGAAATTGGAAAAAAACTTTAAAGTGTTATGAGTGGTCAAGAAGGATACAATCGAAACTGTATATGTTGTTCTAGTTGAGGGCATATCAAGTTTTGTCAATTTCACAAATTTTTAGATATTCATGTATTGTAAAATGGGGATAAAAACAAAACAAAGCAAAAAGAAAAAGTGGGTTCACCGATCGCGTTTCCATGGAGATTGAGATCAATCATTTTAGCGTGTTTTCATGAAAAATCAAGTTTAAGTATTAAGAAATATGGAGAATTTTTATCTACGCAATCACTATCAAAGCAATAAAAATAATATGTAGGTCTTAAAGATTTCCGGAAAATTCTTTTGGTCAGGGAAATTAAGTTCTTGTTCTCTAAATCACTGACTTTCTAGCGCCAATTTACCTAAGCGATACGTAAAACTAGAAGTTACAATTTACCTTTCTCGATCAGAATGGCGATTTCTTTGTGACTTAGTAATTTATCTGCGTCATATTGAAATCACTGACTATTATCTAACCTGAAACTATTGGTGTTACCCTTCAATAGGACCTCGTGATCAATTTAATTTAGGTTTTCAAATTTGTTATAGGATTTCTTTAAAAAGAACAGACTCCATGTTGACTTCAAGATTAAGAACAACAATATTGATAAATTCTAGCTTGTATATGTAGAGACTTTGTCTAATGTGCATTTAATCAATCTCCTTTTATTCTTTATTCGTTACAAATTTTCAAATTTGATAAATCCAATTACTTGTAGCACTTCTTTTATACAAAATACTTACTGGACCTTCATTTGTCGTTAACGTGTACAGTGATCTATCAAAACTGCACGGTTCATTTACATTTTGGACATGAATATTCAATATATATGGTCCACCAGTAGCTTTAGTATCACTAACAGTAGCTGTTAGGTTGTAATAAGTTACTGTTTCATAATCCAAATTTTTTCCTGCTTTTAACCTTACTATTGGTATTGCAGCTGAAACAAATGTTATGAAAACATTGAAATGATATATTTACATACATTCAGTAAAAACTCAACTAAAAAGCTCTCAATATAGCCTGAATCGCTCACCTTGAACTTATATATCCCAACTGGCCAAAGAGTTATGTTGCTGATTGATTGTTATCTTGGACGAAAAATGATAAACAGATAACTACTGATACAGTAAGTGCTAATGAGACGAAGTATCCAAAAATACACGATAAAGCCAAGCGATGAAACAACGCTTTTATTGTTGTTCTCCATCTTGAAGGCACCATGAGGCCTTTACCAATAAGCTTTGCTAATACCTCATTGTAAGTTCAAGACGGCCCCTAGCACCGGTTTGAGTGGAATTCATTGTTCGATGTCAAGCAACAGTGCACCCATTTTCTTACTTACCATGGACGTGGGATTGTCAACAAACATTAATCAAACTGGCAAAGTGTTCTTATAATAACTGTCACCCATTGCGCGAGAAAAGTACCAGTGTCCCAAGCTGGTGGCAAATTATAACGTGTAGACACACACAGGACATCATCAAGTGGATTGAAAGAAAACTTGGCATTATAATATAGTAAGATTTGGGAACTATAAACAGGTGGTAAGAATGATATTTTTAAAATACAAAGTATAAACATCATGATCAACAAAACAGACAATACAACAAGAGGCTCTCAAGAGCCTGTATTCCTCACCTGGGCCATGCTAACATGGACAGTTCAAATAACCTCAAAAATATAAAACCTCATTTTCAAGTACTGTGAAGTATTAATGTTCGTGGAGTTCTAATTTTCGTGGATTTCGTGGCTCGCTTAAACCACGAATTTAAGTTCCCAACGAAATGAAATCGAAACCACAAATTGAAATCACGAAATAGTAAAGAGGTATGACCATTTTTCCGTGAATTTATTTCATTTAGCATACTAATTTTGCGAATGCATTAAATCTTTTCAAAAACTGCTGAAACAAATCATCTGTTATATACACTGTCAGAACAAAATCAACTAAAATGCATTTTCGTACATTTAGATAATAGATTCAGCCACCAAACTTGCCACTTGAATGGAATTTTGGCATATTATGACAATTTTTGTAGGTTTTTTGTTAAAATTCTTTGCATAGGACATTCAGAACCAAAATAACTTATTGCTTTTTGGAAGGGCAAATGTTAATTCGTTCGCAACAAAAAATTGTATTTGGTTCTCATTGTCCATGAGTACTACTATCTCCCTAAATACTATAAAAATAGCTAAAATTGAAACAAAAGGCTATTTACAGCCATGTTCGCCTGCTAATAAGTTCAAAATATGCAAGTGTTGCATATTTTGATTTTATATCTAATAAGTAAACGTACCAGAGACCACCTTAAATAATTTTCGACAACATTTGAGCGTATTCTGAAAATGACCCAACATATGAACAAAATTCAAGCCTTAATGGCCATACTTCTTTTATGAAAACAACGAAATTTGATGTCAAGGAATAAAAGAACATCCACAGTATGTTAATTGACCCTGAGTTTATATGCTTCAAAGCTGAACTATTTATCCTGGTGGATGGGGTGAAGACTTTGTGGTCACTTTTCTAAAGGGAACCAACTAAGGATTTGAAAAAAAAATGTTTGGTTCGACTTAGTTTAGTAGTATCAGAGGAGATCTTTGAATGTGTTTTTCCATAGGGTCCAATGTTAAACTAAGATACCTGCTGGCACCCATCTTAGATGAGGTCTGCACTTGCGGGACATTTCTTAAAGGGGACCACCCAGGAGCTATTGCAACAAATGTAACAAAGGGTATAACTGGAAACATCTAAAATGGCTGAAAATTACAGTCACATGCCACAATCTGCCAGGGAACTACACAGGAAAAACACAAACAAGACAAAACAACGGCAGTAGAATACCGAAGGAACAAAGCACAAGATTACACAAATCAAAGTCCAGAGACAAGGCAAAATCAAGAACACCAGAAGACGGAAGACCAAAGACACTACATGCCCACAAAACACACAACCACTACATATACAACACAAAAAACTAAAGCACTAACTGTGTGAACTCTCAAAAAAACAGAGTGACATCAGGTGCTCCGGAAGGGTAAGCATGTCCTGCCCCGCATACAGCACCCGTAACACATTCAGTGAGGAATTTAAGGGTTGGCAAGATCTGTTTTGTAGCTGATCGGTTAATGTTATTTTCTAACCCGTGAAAAAACCGATAAAAATCCATGGTACGTGTTACTTCTCTAACCCTCAAACAGTACCAAGGTTTAAAATTTGAGAAGTTTCTGTAAATCTATTTAGTATTCAGACAATAACAATGACAAATTGGTACCATAAACATCATTAATGAATACAAATCTAAAATTCAATAGTATGATATACAAGACAACACACAAAACTAAAGCACTGACAGTGTGAAACCCCATAAAAATCGAGGATGACCTTAGGTGTTCCGGAAGGGTAAGCATGTCCTGCTCTGTATACAGCACCCGTCACACTGTCAGTGGGTCAATCCAGTGTAAAGTCAAAACCGGTAATGTCAAATCCGGGAAGAAGTGAATCTAGCTGAAAATGTCAGTTTTTATTTGTGACACATTCATATCTATCTATGATGTCGTGGTGACGGCCATAGAATTTCTGAAGGGACGAAAGTAACAAGGGCTGAACATATCCCTGACTCAGCAGTTTTTGTGATCGTGCTTTTGCTCTTTCCACAAAGTCACTGTATGAACTGCACACTCTACAGTAACGAATTAATTGTGAAATATACACTCCATATGCTGGGGAGGTATGTATATTGCTGCAGAGAAAGGGAAAGTTCACAACTGGAAAGTCAAAATCCTCACGTTTGTCATATAGCCTAGATTTCAGACGTCCATGTTCGTCAATGTATAACAAAAGGTCAAGGTATGAAGCAGAATTTGATATATCGGTTGTCTCTTTCATTCCTAGTTAACTGGGGTAGATGCGGCGTAAATATTCTTTAAATATTAGGTAACATCGTCTATATATCTGAAGCTGAAATTAAAAGTCTGGGCTAGTTGTTTTTGTTTTTGTTGTATTAGCCCTTGTAAAAACTTTGCTTCATACGAAAAAAGGAAAGGGTCAGCTAAAAGTGGCGCACAATTTGTTCCCATAGGAATTCCTATGGTCTATTGAAAAACTCGGCCTACACATTCAACAAAAATGTTGTCGATCAAAAATTCAAGCATATTTATCACATCATTTTCACTGTATTTCTTGTTTGACTCAGTGTGGTTCTTAACAAAATGTTTTATCTTTTCCTATTACCAAATATGATAACCTGCGTTCTCCGTTTTTGGTACAGAAACACTGATGTATCAGATCGGAAATTACTATTCTAAGATTATTATGTGGAAGGGTTGTATACAGGGTAGAAAAATCAAAAGTTTGAATGCTATTGCAGTATGCGAGACAAAGGACAAACGTAAACAACGATAGGAACTCGGATTGTTAGGATCAATTGACCATGTAGTTTCAGAGGAGAAAATCTTTTGAATGCTTCCAACAGGGTCCAATGTTTAACTATGTTCCCTGCCGGCAGCAATCTTGGTAAACAACGATAGGAACTCGGATTGTTAGGATAAACTGACCATGAAGTTTCAGAGGAGAAAATCTTGAATGCTTCCAACAGGGTCCAATATTAAACTATGTTACCTGCTGGCAGCAATCTTGGATGTAATGTGGACTTCCAAGCCAACTAAGGACTGTTGTGACCAAGTTTGATTCAAATAAAAAGATTTTTTAATATGTTTTCCCATGGTGGCCAATGTTAAACTAAGCTCCCCGATGGCGACTACCTTGGATAGGGTCGGAAATTCACCATGTTCAATAAAAGAAGTCCTTGACATGCTGAACGTTTCTTTTTTGCAATTTAAACTTGACCTGTATCTCAAATAATTTTTGATATACAAAACATAATGTATACAGTGCTTTTTGTCCGAAATTTGCTTTTTGTCCGATTTTGCTTTCTGTCCGACAATTTTGCTTAATGTCCGAAACTTTTGCGTTTAGTCCGACGCTTTTTGTCCGATTTGCTTTTTGTCCGTCGCTTTTTGTCCGATTTTGCTTTTTGTCTGACAATTTTGCTGAATGTCCGAAACTTTTGCTTTTAGTCCGACGCTTTTTGTCCGATTTGCTTTTTGTCCGACAATTTTGCTTAATGTCCGATATTTTTGCGTTAAGTCTGTTATTTATGCAACTGAGAATGACAATTTGCCTTTTTGTCCGATTACTACATAAAGCAGGTTCAATAATTACAAACCCATTGAGTCCATGAATGAGGCAATTCTGTGACTGTCAACCATTCACGCATGACGAAGTAGTGAATGTCGGTTTAAATTTTTAAAGGGGACCATGAAAGGACTGTTGTGACCAAGTTTTGTTCCAATCGGCAAAGTGGTTTCAGAGAAGATCTTTGAATGAGAAGTTTACGACGGACGCAGAGCGCCAATTGATTACAAAAGTAATATTGGTGAAAGTGCTGCCAAGAAACAGGAATTTCAGTGTTGCAGAAGTTTCTTAAAGTTTTGAAACCAAACGTGAAAAGTATTATAGATGTGCTAGCCCTGGTGTTATGCTGGTTATAGTGTCATTGGTATCTTTACTTTCGAGTTCATGTATGTATTGGTGTATTAGATAATGGCAATCGTTAAATTGGGTAGAAATCATGTACAAATTGTCAAAATGCATAGCAATGTGCAGATAACAAATTTACAGTATGATTTTATTTATAAAATCGAAAATGAAATAATGTGTTTGGTTACTATTTTAGCCCTTCTTGAACTAACCTGACTTCATACGAACGAAGGAATAATTCAAACTCATCGGACGCGTATATAATAAGAGACATAACTTTGTTCAGCATCCCATAAATATTTTTGCTTCCACTTTAATTAATACATGTACACTGTCCGTGAAGGGTTCAATGTGAAATATTTAAGTTCCCCACTGGTTGACATATAGGATAAGGTGTCGACTTGCCGGATACACTTTAAAGATGACCATCCAAAGGCTATTGTAATCAAGTTGGTTTTTATTGGCTTTGATTTAAACATATTGATGTTGATCACAAAATGCAAAGGGAATCAGACACAAGTTATTCAGAAACTAAATTTACAGTAAGTTCGGTATTTAGTTATTTATTGCAACTTATAAAAGTCTTCTCCCAAATACAATACAATTACATTAATTATAGATTGCCTTCTTCACTTTATAAGTGGTCATAGAATGCTTTTGCAAAGTGTCCAATAGTAATGATTCACGCTGGCAGCCATCTTGGATTTATGTGGACTTTTCGGATTTAGTTTTCAAAAGAACAGTTATGAACAAGTTTGGTTCTAACTGAGCAAGTAGTTTCAAATGATACCTTCTCATATAGTTTCCGTAGGGTTCAATGTAGAACAATGTTCCTTATTTGAATGAGACATGGACATCTCAGATATACTATTTCAAGGGGACCATTCAAGGACTAATGTGACAAAGTGTATTTTCAAATGGATCAGAAAAGATCTTTTATATGGTTATTTAGTATAGTTATAGATGCTTTGGAAAATAATATAAATTAAATTTTATGAAACATTCCACAGAATAGCGTGATAACTCCAAAATGAGTTATCTGATTTTCTTCAACATTGCATGGTAGGTATATCAGATAATTCTGATCTTTTTATCCCAAGCACAGTTTTAAAAATGTAAAAGTATTTGACCCCCTCCCCGAAATAAAATCGAAATGTACCCATACTTAAAGGTACATGTATGTAAGGCACTATAATATTTGGCCCTTGGGCACATTTTTAAAGGAAAATACCCGAGTAATTCTTCAGACTGTGCTTGCTAAAAATTATCTAAATGGTTTCAGAGGGGAACACTTTTTAAAATGTGAAGACGGACGGAAAACGAACACCGACAAACGGACTGACAGGTCAAATGATCTAATAAAAAAAAAAAATAACTATGTGCTCTTTTTTCAGAAACCGGTGGGTCCTTTTGGCATCTTATTTTGGAATGGTTCAGGTCAATTTTATTGGAACACGTTTTAAGAAACAAACAGGAAAAGAAATTCATCGGTATCTCTTCAAAACATAATAGGTTGCTCATTTTACCCCCTTTTGTCTTTTGTTGCTCAAAAACGGCAATTCCTACCTCAAATCTGTCGACATAATAAATAAATATTATACCGTGAAGTATGTTAAATTATCCAAACTCAATGAAAAATGGATCAAAATATACCCTACACCAAATCGAACGACTTTTTGGTCCAATTTCCTCGAGCGGAGTTGGAAAAAATTAAAACTTCAGTCCTGGTTTGTTTAGATGCAATCTTGGTGTAAGAGAAGTGGTGTCGACAAAGTTTGTGATGGAACAAAACGTGTCTTCCCTTTAAAAGGGGAAAAAATATCGGTTATTAAATTTGAAGAGATGATGAGTCCAGGTTGAAGATAAAAAATAAAAGCGTTGTTCCATTCCTTTGTGTTACTGTAAACAACGAAAGGATATGAAGTAATTGCACATAAGGAAAACTCTCAACAAATACATGGTAAAAAAGGCAATAGAAAGCTTTCATTCGCGTTCTTCATCTGGAAATAACCATGAAGCCTACAAAAACTGGCTTTGTTCATAACTCATAGTGACATCATGACGGCCCTACCATTGCCTTGTGGGGAAATCATTGCTTAATCTCGAACAACGCTACGTCCGTGTATCTTTTCTTGCATTCATGCCAACAACTGAAAATAAAGAAAATGTGTCCATGGGACATGGATGCCCCCGACATACAGATATTTCGACAAACAGGAAGTAGATGAGTGACGGACTTGAAAAGGTGAGACACTGTATAACTCTTCATACCGAAGCATCAGACCAAATATCAAATCATTGCTGCATACACAAGCTGAGAAATCTTTGACGAAAATTTCGGACGTACGTACGGGTACGGACAAGGGTAAAACTTATTACCCCCGGCTTGTGATGAATGCCGGCTTTTGATTAGATGAAAGCCCGTTGGTACAAAATCCATGCACCCGTCTCGTTGTTAAGAACGTTGCTAGTGCCAGTGCTATGGAATTCCTTTGTGCTGGCGTCACTTATTCTGTGGCGTTAGTAAGTAAAATTTGACATGGAAAGTGGGGCATTTTCTGCATATTTATGATACTTGTTTTATTGGGCAACACAGATGTTGAAATTTCGTTTAGATTTATTTCCACTGATATGCCTTTTCGGTGCAATAAAAGGCAAAGCTGGGAATAAATCCGTTACCTGCTTTTCTACCCGTAGGCATTGAGACTGCACCACCCTTCAGTACCATTGTAAAGCCTTCGGCTACGCCTCAGGCTGCATAGAAGTGTTTCAGGGTGGTACAATAAGAATGCCTACGGGTATAAACGTAGGTAACTGATAATACACCCGTCGCCTAACGGCGGGGACATAGAAAAAAAACACAAGAAGCAAATTTATCTTATAAATATACAAAAATACCAAAGTTGCATCATGAACAGTAAAATTTTGTTATGCTGTACACGTGTTTCAAGGAGTAACCTCTCATCAGCAGCATTAGAATCAAATAATATGGAAAGTAAAAATCCAAAATATGTACAGAATAGAAGTACTCAATACCAAAAATACCGAAATAGGAAGCCAATTCCAGTACTAAGGACATCTACCGAGTGCCATACACGGAATGAAGCCGTAGTTTTTTTAAGGGGTTAGAATTTTGATAAAACCAGTAAATTTATATAAAACGCAAGGTAAATTTTCGTGTCAGACAAGTCTGACTATTGGACTGGAGAATACCCTCGGGGACCTCTGGTCCACCAGCAGTGGCATCGGTCCAATGGTTTAAAAATACAAAAATACCAAAGTTGCATCATGAACAGTAAAATTTTGTTATGCTGTACACGTGTTTCAAGGAGTAACTTATCATCAGCAGCATTAGAATCAAATAATATGGAAAGTAAAAATCCAAAATATGTACAGAATAGAAGTAATCAATACCAAAAATACCGAAATAGGAAGCCAAATCCAGTACTAAGGACATCTACCGAGTGCCATACACGGAATGAAGCCGTAGTATTTTAAGGGGTTAGAATTTTGATAAAACCAGTAAATTTATATAAAACGCAAGGTAAATTTTCGTGTCAGACAAGTCTGACTATTGGACTGGTGAATACCCTCGGGGACTTCTGGTCCACCAGCAGTTTCATCGGTCCAATGGTTTAAAAATACAAAAATGCCAAAGCTGCATCATGAACAGTAAAATTGTGTTATGCTGTACACGTGTTTCAAGGAGTAACCTCTCATCAGCAGCATTAGAATCAAATAATATGGAAAGTAAAAACCCAAAATATGTACAGAAAAGAAGTACTCAATACATAAATACAAAAAATACCCGAGTTAAAATTACTTTTCATCGTTGTCCTACAAAAACACTATACAAGAAGACAATCACAACATATAACAAATCACAGTGCACTCAGTCTATTTAAAAAAAGGAGGCAAATTTAAATTATTGCAAATGGCGAGATAAAAAAAAAATCGAAGTTACAAAATGTACAATGCCATTTGAAAGTATGAAGCACAATAGCTGAAATATTGAGAGTAACATCCTGGCACGGGGACTCTTTTTATCACGAATTCCATATCACAGGGAAGAGAAACTCCAATCTGCAACTAAAATTAAAGGATACGAAGTAAATGCACAGATTCAAACAAAGCAAGGAAACAGAAGTCACCATATATTTGTACAGAATTTTTCGTGTAACCGTGCATTTACTACATATCCTTTCATTGCGATAATGACAGGGAAATGGCACTAACTACTTCATTTTCCAAAATGTAAGTCAACTAGAGGCTCCCAGGAGCCTGTATCGCTCACCTGGCTTTCAGTTGCCACAATCGTGGTAACATTTTAAGTTATACAGTTGATTATCAGTCTCTGAAACTTTAGTACCTCGAACACCACCAATATCTTGAACAGTATTTAAAGTCTGATCATGTTGTACTATTTTTTTTTGTTTGGCTTTTTTTCACAAAAAAACGCTCTTGCTAAGGACCATTTTCGACACCAGTTTTGAAACAGAGACATCATTTTGTAAATGGCGGTCAACAAACAATTTTCAACATCGGTTTTGAAGGCGCAACATCAATATCTATTTGGAAACCAAATTTCATTGAAATAGGACAATGTTCAAATTTCCCCCCTTTTTTGGCAACCATTTCTCAGCAAACAATTTTCAACATAAGCTTTGAAGTTTCGACATCAATACCTATTTGGAAACCAAATTTCATTGAAATCAGACAATGTTGAATTTTCCCGCCTTTTTTAGAGGCCATTTTGAAAATGGCGGTCAACGAACAATTCTTAATATCAGTTTTGAAGTTGCAACATCAATACCTATTTGGAAACCAAATTTCATTTAAATCGGACAATGTTGAATTTTCCCGCCTTTTTTGGCGGCCATTTTGAAAATGGCGGCCGATGAACATTTTTTGACATCAGTTTTGAAGTTGCAACATCAATACCTATTTGGAAACCAAATTTCATTAAAATCGGACAATGTTGAATTTTCCCGCCTTTTTGGCGGCCATTTTGAAAATGGCGGTCAACGAACAATTTTCAACACAGGTTTTGAAGTCGCAATATCAATATCTTTTTGGAAACCAAATTTCATTGAAATCGGACAATGTTGAATTTTCCCGCCTTTTTTGGCAGCCATTTTTAAAATGGCAGTCAATGAACAATTTTGAACACTGGTTTTGAAGTCACCACAACATGGCAAACATTTTATCAATTTACACTTAACACTTATCTTCTATAGTTTTGGAAATAAAAGACGAAAAATACGAAAATTTAAAAAATTCGGTGAAAAAAGGGCAATAACTCCTACAATGGTTTATGGATTTTCTTTAAAATTTCAGGGTGGGTAGATCTTGATATGCTGAACATTTTTGCAATTTAAACTTGACCTCTATCTGTTACATTTTTTGAAATAAAAAATAAAAAATGCTAAAATTTTGAAAATTTTACGGAGAAAGGGCTATAACTCCCAGATGGGTTTCAGATTTTCTTCAAAATTGCAGAGTGGGTAGATCTCATCATGCTGATCATTTTTACCCCATGTCAGATTATTGATATCTGTAATGGTTTTTGAGTAATTTGCAAAAAACAGCAATTTACCCCCTATGTTCTATTTTTAGTAACAGTGGCCATGTTGTTTGGTCTACGGACATAAAAATCACAAACTTGAAAGTGCATACCCTGTTGATGATTCAGGCCAAGTTTGGTAAGTATTGGCCTAGTAGTTTCAGAGGAGAAGATTTTTGAATAAAAGTTAACGGACGGACGACGGACGGACGGACGGACAACGGACGGACGACGGACACCGAGTGATGGCAAAAGCTCACATGGCCTTTGGCCAGGTGAGCTAAAAAGGGTCATATGAAGAAAAAGGTTTAAGCAATTTTGTGACGCAGTTTGACAATGTATGCAAAATGATCAGCAATCCACTGTGGTTTACTTGTAATGAGATACGATATGTTGTCGGGGAAGTATGTTTCCTGGAAGACAAAAAAAAATCAGGATTTTTAGGACTAAACTCGCCTGTGCTACATTTTTCTCACAGAAATAAATACACAACTCAGCACCGAATAAGCAAAACGGGTTCTTCCGAGAAATTCAATTTCCCTTGGCAAAACCCAGTTTTGATGTTAGGAAATCAAGGTTTGCTGAACTAAACTATACTTTCCACAGCAAATGTGAGTTTGCTATTAGAAATACATACAAATCTCCGCATTCAATGAGTTTGCGTAGAGTAAACTCGTAAGAGAAATAGTTT
This sequence comes from Modiolus philippinarum, assembly GCA_002080025.1. Taxonomy (NCBI): domain Eukaryota; kingdom Metazoa; phylum Mollusca; class Bivalvia; order Mytilida; family Modiolidae; genus Modiolus; species Modiolus philippinarum. The sequence goes on along the minus strand of MJUU01065337.1, from coordinate 14,523 downwards.
TCCTTTGAAAACCAAGGCATTGTCGATCAATTCCACGAAACCTATGTTCCCTATGGTTTTGCTGAGAAAAACCGAGTTTAGCTGCATTTTGCTCATTTTTACTTCCCATGTGAACAGACGACATATCAATGGCTGACACAAAACACAAAACCAATATGTCTGTGATCCCTAAAAAGATGAGTCCAATTTCAAAAACATAGTGACCTCAGGCAGTCGACGTTTATAAACAACTATAGTGGTGTGGCCAAGTGTGGTTAAAGTTGGGACAGAGGTGTTAGGGGACAAGATATGGATTTTTTTTTCCAAACAGTTCAATGTTAAAATAAACTATGTCCCCACTTTACGGCAATCTTAAAGAAGATTTATCCTTTAAATGACTATAAATACCCCTTTCACAGCATTTTTTGAGTTCAACTGTCTGTAAAATGTGGACAAACTTGCAAAATTCCACCACAATTAAGTAGGAGGTGCAAATGTGCCACTTTTAATTGACTAAAAGTATCTGGATGAACTGTGACCAGTCGATTACCCTTTTTGTCAAAAAATGAGCAAGTTGAACTACCCCTCAATTTCCGAAAAACTAGAGCTGTTGCCGATGGCAGCCAGTTATACACCCCCCCCCGCTAATTGAACCCTGAATCAACAAGAGCTGTCGCCGAATGGCAGCCAAAGATACCCCCCGCTCATTGAACCCTGAATCGATATGGTAAGTGCAAAATTAAGTTGGTGTGGACACAATACAGGTGCAGACACAGTACAAGTGTGGACACAATGATATAATCTTCAAGAAAAAACTTTTCACAAGGGTTCCAATGAAAACACTCTGTCTAAATCAGACAAATATAAAATTCACCCTTTTCAGCCTATTTGACATTTTATACATCTACATATAGTGTTCTTCCTTTGTCTAAAGTTTCATCAAAATCCTTCAAGTGGATTAAGAGGAGTTGTGCGTAAGAGGTAACCCATACGTAGGGAATCAATGAAAACTCAAAGTTGAATTATCTCCCCTTCCTGGTTTCTGACAATAATTATATGCCTTCATGCACATCTCCATATGATGTTCTTACTTTGTGTAAAGTTTCATTAAATTCTTTCAAGTGGTTTAAGAGGAGGTGCAAGTGGTTTAAGAGGAGTTGTGCTTACGAGGTAACCAATACATGGGGAATCAACGAAAAGTCGAAGTTCAATTTTCTCCCCTTCCTGGTTTTGAACAATACTTATATTTTTTCATGCACATCTCCATATAGTGTCCTTCCTTTGTGTAAAGTTTCATCAAAATCCTTTAAGTGGTTTAAGAGGAGTTGCGCTTACGAGGTAACCCATAAATAGGGAATCAACGAAAAGTCAAAGTCGGATTATCTCCCCTTCCTGGTTTTGAACAATAATTATATTTCTTCATGCACATCTCCATAAAGTGTCCTTCCTTTGTGTAAAGTTTCATCAAAATCCTTTTGGTGGTTTAAAAGGAGTTGCGCTTACGAGGTAACCCATGAATAGGGAATCAACGAAAAGTCAAAGTCGGATTATCTCCCCTTCCTCGTTTCGGACAATAATTATATTCCTTCATGCATATCTCCTAATAGTGTTCTTACTTTGTGTGAAGTTTCATCAAATTCCTTCAAGTGGTTTTAGAGGAGTTGTGCTTACGAGAAGTGTGGACAGACGGACAGACGGACAGACGGACGGACAGACGGACAGACAGACAGGGTGATTCCTATATACCCCGCAAACTTTGTTTGCGGGGGGGTATAATAACGCAAGTGTAAATTTAAGTGTGTATAGACACAGTACAGTTGTGGACACAGTACAAATGTGGACACAAAACAAGTATGGCCACAATGATATACCGCCCCCTTTTTCCGGAATATATTGAAAGACTAATTATCTCCCCTTAAAAATTTCAGACAGAAACTATATAACTTCATGCACATCTGCCGGTGGTATACTACAACTGTTTAACATTTCATCAATATCCAAGTACACGTTTAGGAGAACATACGCCGACAAGGTTGACAACAATCATTTTCAAGAAAATATTCAAACCGAATTATCTCCCCTTCAAAATTTTGGGCAGCAGCCATATTATTTCATGCACATCTTCAGGTGGTGAAGTACAACTGGGTAACATTTCATCAAAATCCAAGCAGTAGTTTTAGAGAATATGCAATGATAAAGTTCGCCCCCTTTTTTCCAGAAAATATTTAAAGACAAAATATCTTTCCTTCAAAATTTCGGACAGCAACCATATTACTTCATGCACATCTTCAGGTAGTGTACTACAACTGTGTAACATTTTATCAAAATCCAAGCAGGGGTTAAGTGGAACATGCGCTGACAAGGTACATGGACGGACAGACAGACGGACGGACGGACAGGGTGATTCCTATGTACCCCCAAACTTTGTTTGCGGAGGAGGTTATAATTACAGAAAGCCCCTAAAATAGAAAGTGGACATGTTCAATATAGTTAGGAACAATATGTAAAGTTTCAGATCAATGCGTTAAACGATGAGGGGGGGGGTTGATTAACAAAACGGGTGCCCAGCCTATAGAATATTTTTGAAAGAACGGTCGTAGAATACCGAAATAACAAAGGAGTGAAATTAAATAAATTGAAGTCCAAAGACATGGCCAAAACGAGAACACAAAAAACAATGACGTTTGACAGCTACAAAGCGCAGAAAGAGAAATTGTTATAACACCAAGTCAATCACTGTGTAAACTCCAAGAAGACTAACAGTGACATCTGATACTCCGGAAGTGTAAGCATGTCCTGCTCCGTTAACAGCACCCGTCACATTGTAAGTGAGTCAATCTAAACAAAAGTGAAAATTGTTAAAGTCAAATCCAGTGAGACGTGAATCTAGCCGAAAATGTCCGCTTCCATTTGTGACACTGGTCAACACGTCATATCCTTCAATGATGTTATGGTCACGTAGGCTGAACAAATCCCTGATTGAGGAGCTTTTGGGGCATTATCACTGTACAAACTACGTACTCGACAGTAACGAATCAACTGTGACATATACACTCCATAGGCAGGAGAGGTAGGTATACTGCTGCTAAGAGAGGGCAAGTGCACAATTACGAAATAAAAATCATCACGCTTTTAATATACTTTAATTTCAAACGTCCATCTTCGTCAATATACAAGAAAACATCTAGGTACAAAGCCGAAGTAGGTGTGCCAGTTGTTTTTTTAATTTCAAGTTCCTAGGAATATATCGGATGTAAATATTCTTTATATTTTGAATTATGAAGAGAAAGTACATCGTCTAAGTAGCGGAAACTGAGATTAAAGGACTAGGCTATATGTTTTTGTTTTCTTTATATAAGCCCTTTAAAAACTTGGGCCACATATGATTAAAGAAAACGCTCACCTAAGAGTGGCACACACAGTCAGTTCCAATAGGAAACCTTTTTGTCTGTTGGATAACGCGAATCCGAATTCCACAAAAATATTGTCCGAACATCCGAATTCAACAAAAATATTGTCGATCAAAATTTTTAACATTTTGATTACGTCAGTCTCAGTGTACTTCTTATTTGAATCAGTGTAGTTCTTTACCAAAATATTTTTGTCTTTCCCTTCTGCTAAAAAGGTGCAATTACTGTTTTTAGTTTGTTGTATGGCAGGACTGTGTAAAGAGTAGAAAATCAAAAGTTTGAATGCCATGACAATGGGTAAGACAGGTTGAGGATTGCTCTTCAAGGAGACTTTTTAGAATTTTTAAGAACTTGATTCAAGCCGCTTGTTCAGTAAGCTTTGTCACAGTAATTTTTCAGGCCATCTTTGATTGCGGTCAACCAAGTAGTGAGGAGGGGGTACCCTATAGAGAGTTACTTATTTTCATCATCGGCTCCGATGCCAAAGCATGCTAAAACTGAAGTGTGATTTTTAACAATCTCGTCGTATTGTAGTAGGGGTATTCGAAACTAGGGTTTGCAGATGAACTGTAAATGCCCTTCTCCTTCAAAAGTTGAGATAGTGTTTCTTACACAACAACAGGTTGTTGTTAGAAGCTTTGTCTGCAGGGACAACGACCTAATTTTCAGGAAGGCTGGTCAGACTGGGATCACGGCGGGATCTTCAAATATACTGGGGTTTCTAGACTTCATTGTTTTTTTTCAAGCGCCGTATGCGATTCACAATTAATGACTAATGGACATGATCCAGTCGGACAATGTATCAACATCCTCTTTCTCTTTCTATGCACACTTCCTGTCATAGTCCTCGACTGCATCCATCAAAATCTTGAAGTTGTACCTCCAGTTGATTTGGTACCTTTTGAGAGGATATCTCGTAGTTTGAGGTTGTCTACGATATCTAGGTCACCAGTTATAACATGTCCAGCCGGACTATAATTGAAAAATGAAGAGGAGCAAGTGCTATCGGGTGGTTTGGCTGTAAAGTCATAAATTTGGAAGTCACACAATACCCGGTTGTAATTGAAAATTGAAGTTACAATTAGGTCACTTGGTCATTGTTATTTACACATCAATTTCCCAGATTTACATTTGCATTTTACATTTTACATGACGTCGTGGTTGAATTACATTTCAGCGATTACATTTTTTACTACTGCGTTTTAAAATGGGGAAAATTTTGGTAGGTTTTCCGAAACTCTCAAAGACTACTCATTTCTTGGAATTGTAGTACATCTTAATATATATGCCAAATTATAAAGATATTTGCAGTGAGTAAACAAGACAACAGGTTCCAAAGAACATTTGCGATTTCTGTTTAATAACATAATTGCTGGCAAAGTTTTGTTACTTTGGTGTAGATCCGTCGGCACCGTCATACGACATAGCCGCAAACAGGGAACTTATTTTAACATTGGACCCATGCAAACCAAATCTTGTAGAGAATCAAGCGAATTTATTAGCTTGACACCAATGATATTTTTCGGGTACATATTTTTGGTGCAGATCTATTTCAAACATGTCCGGCGGATGATGATCTTTTATTCGTAACAGATCTAGTTAATACACGGAGTAGTTAAAAAAAATGCCAGAACTCTTTATTTATTTACAGGCAAAAATGTAAATTCCATTTCTGCAAATGAACATCTTATATAATCAATTAATACCCAACCTATGGATTACCTTTATCTTATATACTACTGAAGCAGCATCATTAACATCACATAAAGACTGTATTAATTGATTTGGGAAGATGAATGAGATATTTGTAAATGCATAATTCATTACTGTAATAACGCTCACCGAACATGACTTTTCACCACACCGTGTAAGTGTTGGAACACATAGAATAGCCTCCTGCATGGTCTCTATGGTTTTGTAAAATTGCTTTACGTATTGATCGGACAAAAAGGCAAATTGTCATTCTCAGTTGCATAAATAACGGACTAAGCGCAAAAATATCGGACATTAAGCAAAATTGTCGGACAAAAAGCGACGGACAGAAAGCAAATCGGACAAAAAGCGTCGGACTAAACGCAAAAGTTCCGGACATTAAGCAAAATTGTCGGACAAAAAGCAAAATCGGACAAAAAGCAAATTTCGGACAAAAGGTACTGTATCATCGTCAAATACTAAACCGATAAAGGGCGTGACTCTAATATGGGTATTTAAAATTTAAATCAAAATTATTGCAGTTGGACTTAACATATATGCTATGGTCTCATGTTCATTTACTCCATATCCTTTCGTAAAATATTTGTATTTTCTTCAAAATTTTCATGAGGGGAAATCTTGATGCACAGAACATTTTTCAATATAAAGTTGGCATCTATCTCATGCTCTTGTTGAAATAGAAGACAAAATACATAAAATCACAAAAAAATGGACCACTAAAGGGCAAAAATTCCTACATGGGTATTCAATTTTTCTTCAGAATTGCCAGGTGTGTAGATTTTGATATGCTTCCACTTTTGGGATTTAAACTCAGCCTCTATCTAAAATTGTTTTTGAAATATAAAATGAAAAAATATAATATAAAAAAAATAACAAATAAAAGGCAATAACACCTAAATGGTTATTTAGATTCTCTTCAAAATGAGCAAGTGGGTAGATCTTGATATGCTGAACTTTTTTGCAATCAAAAATTATCCACTATCTTAAACGCTTTTCGAAATATTAGACGAAATATATAAAATTTAGTGTCGCAATTTCCTATATAAGCACGAAATCGCCGAATCTCTGAAACTACAGCTCATACAAGTGTGTCCAAATAAACAATTAAACTACATAAATTCGGAGCTTAATTGGGAAAATTTTGTTGCAATCGGATAAGAAATGACTTCACAATAATTTTTTTGAAAAAAAAGTTTTATGTGAAAAATATAGGAAAAATCGCAGGTGACGAATAGGTATGTCTAATGACTGTTGTTTTGCACCCTCTTCATTGGGTTTTGAATCCAAAAATTTTCAATACCTTAGAAATATGTGAAATCTAATAATTTTTGTACAGTATACTTGTTTAGTGAGTTGATGCTGAACACACCAAAGGATATAAACCAGCTGTCACAACAACCTGATTAATGCAACTAGGAAAGAAAAATGGTAATGAGATATGATATTAGATGCCAACCTATGGAAGGAAGTAACATTCATAAATTTCGGATTGTCATAATAAGTGCTATAAGAAATGTCACGTTTCTAAACTTCGGGACGTCAGACTTAATTTTCCAAAACCTAATATCGTCCCCTACCTGTAATCCCATACATGGGTTGCGCATCGTTTCCATTCCGCATTTGACTCGTCATTTAGACGAGGTCATTTGGAGTCAGCAGGAGGAAAAATGACGTCATCCAACGTTGGACAGATATTTTCTGCCAACGAATCTTACGTTGTTATTCAACATATGGGTAAAAAATCGTTACATTTCCAACCCACAAAAAACGAAACTTGAATGGAAATGAAGAAATTACTATCTTCGTCTATCAGCATCTTGGAACCATTCTTTCTTGTTTGGCTAAAATTATGANATAACCCATATATTAAAAATACAAAAAAAAAAAAAAAAAAAAAAAAAAAAAAAACTATTAAAATTTCAATGTCACTGCTGTTGGTGGAATTAAAAAGATACTCGTATATGAAAAAAAAAGGTTTTTATATCCTATATCTCTATTCTGCTATCTTGTTTCAATCCATCATGTAAACAAAAATAAGTACCATTGCGGGCAATAATTTTTCCAAGTGTTTTCTACTTACTTTGTCATTTTCCTCTTGGACTATAGTCCCTGACTTTAGCTAATGACAATTCTGTTAATTTTGTTATTACTCCTATTTCAGTACTAATCAAACGAAACAATAGATAAATCAGGCAGATTTTTGTGACCAATGTATCAAGTCATATTAATAAAAACAGCCTCTCTATATATATTGAAGGGCTTAATGCACTTTAATATTTTGACTTTGTAAGCAATGATGCTTTATAATAAGGACAAAACTGACCACTGAAATGGGAATGATTGGAGACAAGAAAGTAAATGTCATCTACAAAAGAGTAGATAAAAGCCGTATAAATCTGGGTAGAACATTTTAACATCTTTATAACATCATCAGATGATATTGTATATTAACAGTAAAGAGTTTATATACTTACGATTGGTTGTGGTATCAAGTTCAAAAATGTCAGTAACTGGGTCTACATTTATAGCGTATGTCAGTGTATCTGCATCTCCGTCATTTCCGGTAAGTTGGATTATAGTGGTTCCACTCGCCAAATTTTCAGATAGGTAGATGTCTTGTGGCGTCAGCATATTTGTAATTTGAGGGATGTTATTTCTATCTAAGAACAAAAAATGAAAAACGAAAATGATATTGAACGCTTTTTATCATATCAATAGTGAAAGTGGAAGACCTCGGTTAGCACAAATTTTTCCGCTCGTTTAGTTTTGTCCATACAGTATTTAAACTATATATGTTTAGTTATACTTTAAGCAAAGTCTACAATTTTTACCGCGGTCGGTTTTCTGTACAGGCTTGCCCAGAGATACACTGTTTTTTATATTAATTGGTCTGTTTGGAGATTTCTGTGTATAAAATAAGCTCCGATTTAAATTGTATTTGATATGAAATTATTTCTGATGCTAAATTCTGTAGAAAACAATAGTACAGTAAGAATGAAGTATAAAAATAAATTATAATAATTTGAACTGAAAAACATGGGTTTTCCAACATAATAGGCTGAAAATTATACTGTAATCTGATCAGTATTTAAGGAGGATCCACACTAATACACGGTGCATACGATTGGCCAGTTACAAAACACGAGTTTGATGCGGAATTAACTAAATTTTCAATATTTTACGAAAGGATATGGAGTAAATGAACTTGAGACCATAACACATATGTTAACTCCAACTGCAATGATTTTAATGAGCTGTATGGCCTGAATATTCCTTTATTGGCCTTTTTATTGTTACTTCATAATAGATTGACACATACACTTTCCCGCGTTAAGCTCCTTTTTCCTGTAATTATTGTCTATTTCTTTAACAATATAAAATATCTCTCTTAATCAAACGGTGACATATAGATTTATTATAGGTCAACATTTAGCTAAATTAAGCGTATATCTCTGAAATATCAAAAAAAAAATCTATATTATAATTATTTCTTTTGAAAGCAAAATAATAAGCATATTCTCACAGTTCCCTATATATTCTTTGTACATATTGCTGAAAATACTGAATTTAGTCTGCTTTTCAAGGCCTGATAACAGAAAAAGATGATCGGTGACATATCATTTTTATTTTATTTTTTGACCAGATGGGCTAAGACCTACAAGATACATTGTATCTTAAAAAAAAATCTGTCTGTTATTTTTATTAGACTCGAACTACCTGAACACTTCTGATGAAAAATGTTCGCAAAAAAAAAAAATTGAGGATAGAGAAATAGTAAGTATACTAGTACCCTAAAATACGATTAAGTTTTTAATTAGAAAAATCTACAGCACTTTTTTCTAAATTTAGAATAGAGTGAGAACACGGCCATAAGGGTTCAATAAATTGACTTAAAAATTATTAAGAGTTAAAACAATAGAATTATTCCAGGCGTATTCTAACGCATAACAGTTATAATTCTCAATATCGTAAACACATGATTTTTTTGTAGATCTAAAAATAGGGTTTTTGTACATTTTGTTGTCGATATACAATTTATGTACAATTAGTTGTCAAAAAAACCGTCTGGAGAAAGCAGAGGTACAGCAATTTAAGTTATTTATTAATACAAACTGTTCAGAGTGATTTTGAGTGTTTCCTCTATCCACATATTGCCATCAGAGACAGTGATAAATGCAGTAATAGGAGAATTGTTTTCTCTGTTCAGATTTTGCGCCGCTCTGATGTTTCCGAATCCTGAAATATTGAAATGATCATTCAGTTTGTATATCAAGGAGATCTGTTTAATATTTGAACAAAAAGGAGGACTTAGGTTTTTGTTTAATTATGGATATATTTGATATCCCTTTTTGAATGGAATGAATTGCGATAACATTGTTTAAGGTAGATCGACACTAATGGCGTATTCGATTGGCGCATTTACAAAACACAAGTCGGATGCGGAACTGACTTGATTTTCAAGCCGTAATGGGTGCATTTTTTTATTCTGATCATGATCTTTATCATTTTATGATCATGAACATGATAAATAATTTTGTCAAAATGATATATCAAGATCATGTTCATTTTAGCCATGATCATTTTACTGATCACGCTTGAACATTTTTATGATCAAGACCGAAAAAGGCAGACAACAATAATTTATTCAAATGTGCTTTTGTTAAGCTATAAAAACTCATTATATACCTAATTGTGTAAAATGGAGAAAAATACATTGAATATGGGCAGAATTTCTTACGCTTATAGAAATAAACATTTGACCGCCATCTTTGATCAGAAATGAACAAGGGTCCAGCAATGATAGTTTTATTTGATGATCATGATCAGGTTTTTAAAATACAACTATCAAGATCACGATCGTTGATCAAGATCATGATCAGAATAAAAAAAAATGCACCCAATATTCCTGATTTGGCCTTTTCATTGTGACGTCATAATAGAATGACATACACTTTCCCGCGAATTAGCTCCCTTTCCCGTAAATATTGTATATTTCGTAAATTAAATAAAATATCTCTTAATCAAACGGTGACATATAGATTTTTTAGCTCACCTGACCACAGGCAAGGTGAGCTTTTGCCATCACTTGGCGTCCGTCGTCCGTCGTCGTCTGTAAACTTTTCACATTTTTGCTATCTACTCTGAAACCACTGGACCAATTTTAACCAAACTTTACAGGAATGATGTATGGTAGGTCCGTCACAAAGGTTGCCGAAATTTTTCTGATCCGCCAAAAAACATGACCGCCAGGGCCGAACATAGTTTACCATGGGACCCTATGGGAAATTGCACATTTTTGGCTATCTCTTCTGAAACAACTGACCAAAACTGAACCAAACTGAGGGATGATGTATGGAAGGTCCTATACTTAGATTGCCAGAATTTTTCCGATCCGCAAAAAACCGGTACATCGAATTACCGGAATCCCCCAAATTTACAGGAATCCCCGTATTATAACCGAATTCCCCCTAGAAGGGACCGAAATCCCCCTTATATCGTGTTAAAACACAAATAAACGGATAGATTGCATATTGTTTTACTATTTCATAGTGTTTTTATAAAAATTATGTCTTGTTTTTACTCTGTAGGGGCATTTTATCAACCGACTGTTCAGGTACGTAAAAAACCAATATGGCGGACGGTAAGGGAGGTAACTGTATTGCACCAAAGTACTGGAAACACACTGTCAAAAACATTGTTTAACATGGGACCCTATGGGAGAAGCACATATTATCTATCTCCTCTGAAGCTACATGTACCGAAGCAAATTGAACCAAACTTTACAGGAATGATGCATGGAAGGTCCTTAACTTAGTTTGCCGAAATTTGTTCGATCCACGAAAAACATGGCCGCCAGCGCAGGTCATAAATTAACATTGGACCCTATGGGAAAAAGCAAATATTTGCTAACTCCTCTGAAGCTACTCAAACAAATTGAATCAAAGTTAAGAGGAATGATGTATGGAAGGGCCTTTACTTAGATTACAGAAAATTTTCCGATCTGCTGATAAACATGGCCGCCAGCGCAGAACATAGTTGAACATGGGACCCTATGGGAAAAGCATATATTTGCTATCTCCTCTGAAGCTACTGAAGAAAATTGAAGCAAACCTGCAGGAATGATGTACGCAAGGTACATTATGTAGATTGTTGAAATATTTTCGATTCAATTAAAAACATGGCTGCAAGCGCAGAACATAGTCTAACATGGGACCCTACATCTTCGCTAGCCAAGGTTTACGATCCGATCATCTCCTCTCCACCCTTAGAATATCAAGCCACATTTTTGGAGACACAAGTCTAAAATTATCTCCCTTTGAAATAAAATTTTCAGTATGATTTATTGTAAAAATTAAAGATCATTTATAATATCTAATAATGTCAAAATTCAAGAAAATACTTAATTCAAGGAAAACGAACCCTCAAAAGTAAAGAAACAGTAAAAATTTTCGGAATTTTGCAAAATTGAAAAATCAATACATACTTTAGTTTAAGTTTTATTGTCATTCTATATATTAGAAATATGATTTCCAGTAAACTGGTTGGATGCTAAGTCTAACTGCAACCAGTCCAATCTCTGAATTTGAGGCTTCAGAAATCAAGCTTGATCTGCCAGGGGTGAAGAGGAGATGACCGGATCGTAACCTTTGGCTAGCGAAGACGGGGACCCCAAGGAAAAAGCATATATTTGCTTTGTCCTCTGAAGCTACTGAAGCAAATTGAACCAAACTTTACAGGAATGATGTATGGAAGGTCCTTTACTTAGTTTGCCGAATTTTTTTGTGGTCCGCCAAAAACATGGCCGCCAGCGCAGTGCATAGTTTAACATTGGACCCTATGCGAAAAAGCATATATTGACTAACTCCTCTGAAGCTACTGAAACAAATTGAATGAAAGTTTAGAGGAATGATCTATGGAAGGTCCTTTACTTAGATTACTGAAACTTTTCCGATCCACCAAAAAACATGGCTGCCAGTGCAGAACATAGTTTAACATGAGACCCTATGGGAAAAGCATATATTTGCTATCTCCTCTGAAGCTAATGAAGCAAATTTAACCAAACTTTACAGGAATCATGAATGGAAGGTCCTTTACTTCGATAACTGTTTTTTTTTATCTGCTAAAAAACATGGCTACCACCGCAGAACATAGTTTAACATGGGATCCTATGGGAAAAGCATATATTTGCTATCTCCTCTGAAGCTACTGCAGCAAATTGAATCAATCTTTACAGGAAAGACATATGGAAGGTCCTTTATGTAGATTGCCAAAATTTTTCTGATCTGCTAAAAAAACATGGCCACTAGCACAGAACATAGTTCAACATTGGACCATATGGGAAAAGCATATATTTGCTATCTACTCTGAAGCTACTGAAGCAAATTGAATCAAACTTTACAGGAGTGATGAATGGGAGGTCCTATATGTAAATTGCCGAAATTTTTCCGACTCCCTTAAAAACATGGCTGCCAGCACAGAACATAGTCTAACATGGTACCCTATGGGAAAAGCATATATTTGCTATCTCCTCTGAAGCTACTGAAGCAAATTCAACCAATCTTTACAAAATTTGCTCATTTCATTTGGATCCGACAAAAAAGATGGCCTCCAGTGCAGAACATAGTTTAACATTGGAGTCAGGAATGAGATAACCATCATTATAATCATCATCTCTTAAACTAATCAAGCAAATTTAACTAAATGTATAGGAGGTCCTTTGCAAAAAATATTCATTTCAATAGGATCAGACAAAAAATGCGGGTGCTTATGAAGAACATAGCTAAACATTTGACCCCATTTGTAAGAAAACATCATTTTTAGTCATGCATGATGTAGAAGCATTTTGCCAGGTGAGCGATATAAGTTCAGTCTCTGAGTCTCTAGTTTATCTCAGCATACAGCTGAAGTGTATATGTTCCAGCCAATACGCGTTTATGGACCGTACGCGTACGGTCAAGACCATATGCGTATTTTTCCAAAATATGTATACGGTCGGACCGTACACGTACGGTCGGCGTAATATGTTGCAAATTTTAATGATATATTTTATAATTAATGAAAAAAACAAAGACCGAATCCCCCGTTATATATGTTTTATATGTGATTTCAGCTCACCCTGAAGTGTTTTTGTCTTCTGTTAATACCCTGTTTTGTTGTAAGCTTCTGAAAATGTCTTACGAAGACAAATTCAATTCATATTTGGATTATGTACTGAATATAGATCGACACGTGTGGAAGTTTTGGCTTTTCACAATTTTTTAAGATTCTAAACCACATTATAGTTCAACAAACGTAAGTCACAGACATACAGCCTTCGACGTACCTCTGACAACTCATTTATGGAGTGGATGGTAAATATGAGAAAAGATAATAAAAAGGGATTAAAATCGAATATGTAGAAATTTCTAAAAGGACCAGTTTTTGTCTTTCTAGTCAACGATTCTTAGGGGGGGGTGTCAAAAAAGTGTAAAGGTAAAAAGATCAATGGTTTCATGTCTCAGTAATGTCACGCAGAGCATGTGCATGGAGGTATATACTGAAGTTACTTTCCTTTATTAATTTCACAGTATTTTTTCATATCCTGATAACCAATTTTCATTATTTTTTCAGCATACCGGAATGGTCTGGCTTGATCCAGACCGTATGAGTATATGCATATGGTCTGGACCGTACGCGTACAGTCCAAATACGCGTATGGTCTAAAACATAATATACTTTGGCACGCGATAGTAACAAAAATGCGGTATACCTAGTATTTCGAACGAAAACTAGGGGTTTTCGTGCGAAATACTAGGTATACCGCACGTTAACTAGGGGTTTCCGATCGGTATACATAGTATTTCGCCGAAAACCCTAGTTTTCGTTCGAAATACTAGGTATACCGCATTTTTGTTACTATCGCGTGCCATACCGATCGGTATCGGAAATTCGAGTTTAAACCGAAAATGCTATTCATAGTTTTAGCCAATGAGAAGCGAGAAACGGAAATCGCTATTTGATATTTAACGTTCGTCCAATCAGAAACGGAAAACGGTATTCAGGGTTTAATTAAACCAATCAAAATCGTTTATTCTGTTTATCGCTTATAATTCTCTATTTTTTATTCAAATTTTCGTATCTTTTATTTGTTTTATATATTTTTATATTATAAATTAATTATCAAATAGAGTTGTGCCTTTGACACTTTTAGGTGCGAATACACCGATTGCGCATTTGCGGGATCACTCATTATTTTAGCCAAACAAGGAGTAATCTGGTACAAAACTGGTTCCAAGACGCTGATAGACGAAAATAGTAATTTCTTCATTTCCATTCAAGTTTCGTTTTTTGTGGGTTGGAAATGTTCCTCGTGGATTTCTTGGTTAGTTGAAATCGACTTTTTACCCGTATGTTGAATAACAACGTAAGATTCGTTGATAGA
>MJUU01065336.1:0-14148 GCA_002080025.1 Modiolus philippinarum | reverse complement strand
GACCTCAACCACTTTGGCTGTGTTCTGGCTCTGCCAGAACGACGAGGCATAGCTGGAGGACTAACTTCATCATCAGGAGAAGCTGAACTTGAGGCAGAGTTTCTGTCAGGTAACAACTCTTCCTGTATATCTGTTTCTATGTCGGAAGCGCTTCCAATAGAACCATTATCTTCCATTAGTGAAACGGAATGGGCGTCCCCATCTGGTTCTGGTTCAGGTTGGTGGTAGTCGTAACCTCCTGTATCGGTAACACTGGGTTGAGCGTTAACAACATTCGGTCTTTGAAATACCACAACTTCAGATTCCTCACTATCACTTTCCTCCACGGTTGGGTCAATAGTTGGTTCTTTCTTTGTAGATGTTCTAGTCCTTGGTCTAGGTACTGGTTTCGGTGGAATATGTATCTCCTCTTGTTGGCTTTGGAAGAGATATCCCACTGGCAACAGTAAATTTCTATGTAATGTCCTTTTCCTTCCTTCTCCGCTTTCTTTCTGGACAACATAAACTGGTATATCCTGGTTGGGCTGATCCAAAACAATATACGTATCTTCTTCCCACTTGTCAGTAAGTTTATGTTTTCCTTCAAATGCCACTCTTTTCACTAAGACTTTATCCCCCTTCTCGATGGTAGCTCCTCTAGCTTTAAGGTCGTAATAAGCCTTCTGTTTGTCCTTGGCTTTCCTAACTGATTCAGAGGCTAGATGGTAGGCCTGCAAAAGTCTTTCCTTAAGCTCTTGGACATACACAGACTATGGTTTTCTATCCTTGTCCTTCACAAGTCCAAATGCAAGGTCTATAGGCAATCTTGGATGGCGGCCGAACATGAGGAAATAAGGTGAGTGACCAGTAGCATCATGTTGGGTGCAGTTGTACGCATGTACAAGAGGTGCCACATAAGCCTTCCAGTTGGTTTTCTGTTTGGGCTGTAAAGTACCAAGCATAGAAATCAGAGTTCTGTTGAACCTCTCCGTTAATACATTACCCATAGGGTGGTAAGGTGTTGTTCTGGATTTACGGATTCCTGTAAGTTGACAGAGTTCCTGAATCAGCTTACTCTCGAATGATGGTCCCTGATCGGAGTGAATTCGTCCTTGAATACCATAGTGCACAATAAAGTTGTTAAAAAATGCTTCAGCAGTTGTTCGTGCTGTCTGATTACTAGTGGGGATGGCCTGAGCACAGCGCGTGAAATGATCTGTTATCACCAAGATGTCCTGTACTCCTCCCTTTGATGGTTCTAGGGTGAGGCAATCTATACAGATCAATTCCATGGGCTGAGTCGTGGTGATGTTGACTAGTGGCGCTTTCTCTGGTTCTTTCTTCCTCTTTATACATCGTTCACATCTATGTATCCATTCTTCAACATCCTTATACAGTCCTGGCCAGTAAAATCTTTCTCTTATAAGACTGATGGTTCTGTCTTTTCCAGGATGTCCAATCTCATCGTGAAGTGCCTCCAAAACAATCTTGACGTAGTCTGATGGTAATACAAGTTGGTGGTGCTGCTTTCCATCAGTTGTCACTTCACGGTACAAGATGTTGTTGACCAGTCGGAGATGTGAAAACTGTTTCACTATTGGGAAAGAAGGCTTCTGTCCTTTCTTTGGTGTTTGTCCTTCCTTTAACAGAGTAATGCAGTGCTGCAGAGATGGATCTTTGGCTTGTGCATCTGACCAGTTGATGTCAATTGATACATCCATATGCATATCAAGCTCACTGAAGTTGATGGCATCAGGTGATATGGCATATGCTTCAACCAATGGTGTCTGCATGCTTCCACAAACTGCTTTGATGGACTCTGTATCAATGGTTGCCAATCTGGATAGACTGTCAGCATCTGCGTTCGACTTTCCTGGCCTATACTGGATTTGGAAGTCATAAGAAGCAAGAGCGGCAAGCCAACGATGTCCGGTGGCATCCAGTTTAGCTGTGGTGAGGACATACGTAAGCGGGTTATTATCCGTCAGCACCTTGAATCTGTGTCCGTAGAGGTAATCGTGGAATTTGTCTGTAATGGACCACTTGAGGGCAAGAAATTCCAACTTATGTGCGGGATAATTCTGCTCAGCCTTGGTAAGTCCTCTGCTGGCGTAGGAAATCACACGTGGTAATCCTGTCTGCTCTTGGTACAGAACAGCTCCAAGGCCTTGACCGCTGGCATTGATATGCAACTCGAAAGGCTTGCTGTAGTCGTCATAACCTAAGATGGGCGCTGAAATCAGTCGCTCCTTCAGTGTTGCGAATGCTGTTTCCTGTTTGTCACTCCACTCCCAAGGTCTCTGCTCATGCTTCTTTTTCTTGCCTTTCTTGGTTGATGGTGATGGCATGAGGGAAGTGAGAGGTTTCGCAATCTTGCTGAAGTTGGCAATAAATCTCCTATAGTATCCAACAAAGCCGATGAATCTACGCACATCCTCTGGTGTTTTAGGAGTGGGCCAGTTGGTTACTTTCTTGACTTTTTCTGGGTCGGTCTCTACTCCAGCTTCTGATACAATGTGTCCAACAAACTTGACTCTGGGCTTGTAGAAAGAACACTTTGAAGGCGAGAGCTTCAAGTTTGCCTGGCGTATTCTGTCGAAGACCATCTGTAACCTTTCCAGGTGTTCTTCATATGTACGGCCAAAAATGATAATATCATCGATGAACACGCAGCATATGTTCATGTGGAGGTCTGCAAGGCAGTCTTGCATTAGTCGTTGGTATGTGGCTGGAGCGCAAGCAAGTCCGAAAGGCATTCTGTTGTATTCGAACAGTCCAAGTGGGCCTACGGTAAACGTTGTCCGTTCCTTGTGCTCCTCCAATATCTCCATCTGATGATATCCGGCACGCATATCTACAGTTGAGAAATACTTATTTCCTGCCATACAATCCAACATATCTTCAATCCTTGGCAGGGCATAAGCATCTTTCTTGGTCTTCAAGTTCAGTTGTCTGTAGTCAACACAGATTCTGAGAGAGCAATTCTTCTTCTTCACCAGTACGACGTTTGACGCTTATGGACTATGCGACTTCCTGATGACTCCTGCTCGCAGCATCTGATGTAGATGATTCTTTACATCTTCGTACATCGCTGGAGGTATGTGTCGATAGCGTTGTTTAAATGGTCTCTCGTCTTCAAGTTCTATTCTGTGTTTGACAAAGTTGGCATGTCCTATGTCATATTCATCCTTTGAAAAGATATCCTGATATGACATGATGAAATCTTTTCCTTGTTGTAGTTCTGATGATGTTAAGTTGCCAGTGGATATCTCTACTTGGTCTAATAATGGTGGTGAAAATTCTTTGTTGTTATCATTCGGTGAGTCTTGTATCGAAACAGGTTGAAGTTCCCAAATAATAGCATTTGGTGGAATGGTAACTGTCCTTGTAGTAATGTTGCAAACTTTCACATGAAATAACCCATTCTGTTGGTATCTATAGTCAATTAAAGATGGTTCTATGTCCAGGTCGTTCGGGATACAGGATACATCTGTTTGGTGAGTCATTGCAGGAGTAAGATGGTAAGGTATCTCCTAAGTTGTCATAGCCTGTAAGGTAACATTGGTGTTAGGTGGTACTACAATCTTGTCATGTTCAGCTGATTTCACCAAAGATAATCTGTTGTCGGTTTTGCGGAGTTCTTTTTCACGCAGTAGGATGCATCGAAATGATGAATACCATGGTGTCGTTAAAGCTGCTGTTTGGAGAAAGCGTGTTCCGAAACGGTCTTTATAGTGGTCCATTATGACTGATAAAATGTTGGTGACTAAAAGTACTGGAACAGTTGAATGGTACTGACTATCTGGAATAATTAAGAAAATACAAGGAAAAGAAGTATCTGTATCTGTAGTCTTTATAGTTGTTTCAATGTATCCATGGTAAAGTAAAGATTTTCCATCAGCACATTCTATGTTAATGATGTTGCCAAAAGGTTCTAAAGGTAAATGAGAGAGACGATTGTTGTAAAATGTACTGGATACTGTTGAGACTGTGGATCCAGTGTCCAAAAGAGCTATTGTTTTCACTCCACTGATGCAAATGACACTTTCAGTTGGTCTCCACAAAGTCCAGGTGGTACGGTTTTATCTAAATTTTGGTTAGGGCAGTGTAAGTTCATGTCAGTCGGTTGCCCTCTGTCGCTGACATCCTTCAGTTTAACGGCTTTCCATTAACATCGGTGTTACTTCGGCATCCTTTGGCAATATGTCATTTTCGATGACAACGGTTGCAAATGACTTCTGGATACTTGAACGTGCTGGTCTGTTGTTGTTGATTAAAGCCTCTGTATCCTCGACCTAATCCTCTACCATATCCTCTACCTCTATACTTACCTCTACCTCGGCCTCGGTAGGTATCATACCTCTGCTGATACTGATATGGTTGTTGCTGTTGTTGTTGTTGTGATCCTGGTTGCTGTTGTTGAGGGTGTTGGTACCTTTGCTGTTGTCCGGATTCCTGTGTTAATCTGTTTCAGGATAGCTGGAAATTCTGACCGGTCTTTGTCTTCAGTCGCTATAGCCTGCTTGGAAGTGGCTTTCATCTGTGATGGGTGATCTAGTTGATGTTCTTTCTCTAGGCGTCTAAGTGCAGTGCGCAATGTGTCAAATGTAGTGAATCGCTCTTTTTCATAATGGCTGACATCCTTGAGTGATGGTTTCAAACCTTTCCACAGCATGTCATGCAGCATGGAACTTGCATGGGGTCTATCTACTTTTCCTGCACTGACAGCTCTGTCTATTATACCTTCAAGACGACAACTCCATGTTGAAACATCCTCATCTTCTAACTGTCTGGCATTATAAAACTCGCCCATGATGGTCTCAACCTCGTCAACATTACCATAAACACTTTCCATCTTCGTTAGTATTTCTGTCAGGGATGCCTCAGGTCCTAATCGCATGGCAATGAGTCCAGCGTCGCCTCTTAATGACCTTCTAATAGCCTGGATGATAGCTTCCTCGCTATGGCTCTTGTCTCTTAGAAGTCCCAATATCTCATACCTCCAAAGCTCGTATGATGTTTCTTTACCCTTCTTTTCCTTACTGCCGGAGAAATTGTTAAGTCTCAGTGGTTGAGTGCTAGCAGTTAAAGTGGTTGGGTCAGGTTTAACATCAGGCTGCAATTTCTCCATTGTGTATTACTTTAGCCAAGTTTCAAATTCCTGCGGATTATCTGCCTTGGGCTTGATGTTCATTTCCTGCAGCGTGGCTATAAGTTTTTGGTATTCTTCCGGAATATCGGCCATGATGAATGATGTTGAAAATATCCAAATATAAATCTAAGTGTAAATCTAAATAAACACAAAATGTTCCTAAAAAAAATAAATAAATAGTCCTACAAAAATAAATGCCTGTAAACAAATAAAAAAATACAAAGTCCAAAAATAAATACCTGTAAATATTAATATATGCTATCTACAAAGTAATAATAAAAATAAACATCATATATATTAATGTCACATCTGTAAACAAAAATATAAATCTGAAAATTGAAATAAACTGAAATAAAAATAAATTATAAATCAAAAACCTAGAAAGAGAAGGTATTTAATTAATATGAAATAATATACATATATTAATATCTGAAATTATCAAAAGACAAACAAAATTATCTGAAACTATGAAAATGTGAAGTCAAAATCTGAAATATTCAAATAAAGTTACATATTAATATAAATATGTAAGAGTAATCTCCCCTAAAATCAATGAAGTCAAAATTAATATGTATATATATAATAAATTAATCAAAGAAAGATAACTCAATCAATATCAAGAGAATGTAATAATTATCTCCCCTGAAAATAAGTAAGTAAACAAATATACAAACTATCTAAGCTGAAAACAAAATATATACACAAATAAGTTATTTTGTAAGTAATAAGGCAAAATCAAGTAATGATTAAATAATTATATACACAATTAAATCAAAGTGACAAACCTACTAAGTGAGTTCATCATAAGATAAAGTAAAGTACTAAGTCAAGTAAAGTCAAAGTAAAGTACAAGATAAACTCAATAGACAAAGTTTAACACAAAGATTGTAGACTATACAGATGAGACGCAGCTCAAGTACAACACAAACAACTACAAATAGTCGATTCACAACACAATCACAGCACAAAGTACAAAGTACAAAGTCAATAACTCAAATTACTATATGTCTATTTGTAACGATTAACAATATAATGAAATACATAAAATACGGTTCTTTCAATCGGAATAAACCAAATCAAAAATTAAACGTTCATGTACATTTACAAAAGATATAGCTATGGTCACTCAATGATCTATCAAGTAAGTATTCTTTCAGTAAACTGTATAATTCAATTACTCTAATGACAGACGAATATTTACGCATGGTTTACGGTACAGATGATATAATGTAAATAACAAAACACAGACAATACATTACTGAACTAAAAATAGACAAACAATACAATCAACATAAAAACATTTAGTACATATATCTTACCATATATGTGGTATACAGGTACAACAAATGATTCCTGCTTCACTAGATTGATCACCAAATCAATATAAATCACTACTGTGGTCACATCATATATAAGTAATAGTCTTACAGCTAACTATACATTATTCTGGTCCTGATTATTATGAATTATTATCCAAATAATATGTAAATGTACTACTTTGGAAACAAATTTATAAATTGTCAACTCAATGTCAACCACCTATGACATAGAAAATATTTGAAGTGAGAGCCAAAATTATAAGAACCAATTAGAAGTAAGAAATTGTAACACATGACTGACTGACCAATGAAATGGAAGATATAGAAAGAGTAACTGTAGAAAATAAGAATTGTGGAAGAAAAGAACAGAATTGATGAACTCTAAAAATATACTAATTAACTAATTAATTCTGACAACTCTAAAATAAATTAAACTAATGTTAATAAATATTACAATAAAATATAAATAAATCCACTCTATCACAACTCCGTAACGGAAAAAAAATTCGACTAGCAGCGTAATGTCCGAATAGCCCTTCACTGTACAATATTTGTCGCAAAAGACCATTACATTTTGTACGACATGTCACGAACTGTCTCTGGCAAATCTGTTTGAAAGATGGCGGAAGAAAAAAAAATAATAATAATCAGACGAAATACAGTAAGGTCTTCCCGAAGGTTCGGGAAAGACCTTAATTAGCACAAGTTCACAATTATAAGGGTTGCTTTGTACTTAGGCCCTGTAACATCACAGAACAACTATGAAGAAATTCTGGAAAAATGTGTAGAATGTCTCCATGGCATATATGATATTAATAAAGAGGGATGCCCAATAGAGCAATGGACTACTAGGTAGTTTGTTAACAATTAATTAGTGCTCTTAATATTTGAAGGTCGTAGAGGGTTGTGGTTCGGCATGATTATCACATTTTTCGACATCCCGCAACCATAACAATTTCATTCCACGATCTCTCTATTACGATATCATTATGACTGAAACAACGACAGTGGAGGATAAAATGAAGAATATGAACACAATACTAGTACTACCAGTATTGTACAATACTAGTATAATATATGTGTACCAGTATTGTACAATTCTGGAAGATACTGGAAAATACTGGTAAACCAGTGGAATACCGAAGGAGCAAGGGAAGTGATGATCACAAAAATCAAGCCAAAAGACATGGCGAAAACGGCAACAGAGAAAAACAAAGACAAGGACGCGAGAGAAACACAAGGCATGGAAATAAAAAGACGACAAAAAGAACTAAAGCACTGATAGTGTGAACTCCCATGAAAACCGATAGTGCAATCAGGTGCTCCGGAAGGGTAAGAATGTCCTGCTCCACTAGGC
The DNA here is from genome assembly GCA_002080025.1 of Modiolus philippinarum. Classification (NCBI taxonomy): domain Eukaryota; kingdom Metazoa; phylum Mollusca; class Bivalvia; order Mytilida; family Modiolidae; genus Modiolus; species Modiolus philippinarum. The sequence goes on along the minus strand of MJUU01065336.1, from coordinate 6,341 downwards.
GGCACCCGTCACACTATTAGAGAGTCAATCCAGAGTTGAGTCAAAACCGGATATATCAAATTTGTGAAGACGTATTCACTATGTTCATTGCATTCTTATTTAGCCTACACCTATACTATCACCGCGAAAAAACTACGATTCTATAAAGACCTTTTTATTATGATTCTAAACAGACACCAACCCAACATTGACTCCTATTGTTATCTATTTTTCTGGAAGTCTAATGATAGCAACATGCAACCAGAATCATATTTCATTAGGGATGCTCAACTGAAAACATGCGAGAGGTCGTGGTGGTTGTGATTGTATAGGGGAGAGGTATATGAAAGATACTGAACACTAACTGCCCTCTCCCCGATGTAGATGTATTGCATCCTCTTTTTTAAGTAATACTTGAAAAATTTAACTTTATTCACTTACTAATTACCTAAAAACAAAAGACAATATAAACTTGTTCAGCCTCGGAATCCATTTTTTCCCCAAGATGAAAGACGGTTGCTTGGTAGTTCAGGGTGATATCGTAGCACTTACAACAAAATGCCTTCAATTTTAGTAAAGAATTTTGCTCAACGAGTGCTAAGGGGACGACCATTTGATTCTGAGGGGGGGCCTGGCAAATTCAGTCGAGCCAGATTATTTATTTTCAAAATTTTGCGGGCCAGAATATTTATTTTTCGCCGCTTTGCGGTGAAAATTTATATTTTCAATAACATAATAGTATCGTACCAATAAATCTAAGGTCAGATTATTTATTTTCTTGGATGTGCAGGCCAGATTATTTATTTCCAACTTTTTCAGGGACAGAATATTTATTTACAAAATCTGCCAGCCCCNCCCCCCCCCCCCCCCTCAGAATCAAATGGTCGTCCCCTAAGGACAGTCTTGAACTTGAGATATGAGCAAAGCTCATTCTTGAAGACACCTTGGTGTCTTAAAGATAAATAACAAAAAATCCGTGTTACATTGCTTTGTGTTAACCTTGAATTTGCAGAGACTTTGTCTCAAGTGCATTAACTCTATTTTCTTTCCTTGTTCATTTAGAACCGAAATTTATCTCTCCTTCAGTGCGGAGTCCGTAAAAAGTTTTTTCCCCGTGAGAGAGATATATGCTCTATACATGTGTACTTATTCGTGAGAGAAATTCGCATATGAATACACTATCAAACTAACAAATTTTTGCATTTTATTTCTTGTAACTTCAAAATTTTATTCTGACCACCTGTTTTCCCATGAGTGCCCTGTGGTACGTGTTTATATGTTGTGGATGTATAGCAATACTCGGGATCTAGCATTGAATTCCGCCAAACTGGTTCTAGGGGCCATGTTGAACTACCTTTGAGGTCTGAGCAAAGCTCGTTGTTAAAGGCCTCATGGTGACTTCAAGATGAAGAACAACAATAAAAGGCGTTGTTTCATTGATTGGTTCTACCATGTATTTGTAGAGACCTTTCCTCATGTGCATGTAGACCATATCCTTCGATTATTTATTTAGGTCGAAATATTATGCGAATTATAGGAGCTTTAAAAATGCAGTCGTATTTTCGTAGTGAGGTCGTAGCAGTTTGGGAATATACGATCCCACGATGACGGTATTACCACGATCATGAAAATTTACCACGATCTTTATAATTCGATCATTGACGATTTTTAACATTATTAAAATTTTTCCACGACTTTCACGATAACGAAAGACTAACTACGATCTTACAACGACCTAAACAAGATGACCAAAATCATAGGCCTAACAACATTTTCATTTTTTTCTTGGTTGTAGTTCGATCTTAGATATAGATTCCAGAGTTTTATTTCGTATTGAAGGAACATTACTGTCATAAAAGATGTAGTTTTGATTTTGTGTCTAAGTTAAACATATATTAGTAATTCTACTTGATCAAAGTGCTAAATGAACTTAAAATTTGACTTTTTGAATGGTCATTCAAACTAGCAATATGATCAAAGTGGATGTCATTTGGAAATTAATTAAAGAACATGACGAAGTACGGCTTTCGGAAACATTTAATATCACATTAAGGTAGATGGGTACTCCAAATTTTTTTCCATAGATTTTTTAAATTTTCACAGGAAAGTTTCCTTATTATATAAGCATTGAAATAAAAAAAAATAAATAAAAAAAAGGGGGGGTCACCGTGCCTGTTTTTAAAATAACTGATATCAAAATAATCAAATATTTATAATGAATATATAAGGAAAAACAGATATATTGTTGATTTCTTTAAAACTATTCCATAGATTTTTTCTACTTTACTCATGTGTTAGCCCTTTAAACATACTTTCAAAAAATATAAAGAAAAATGGGGGTCACCGACTTTGTTTTCCATATAATTTGTAAAATGTGAATTTTCATAGTGATATCTATGTAAAATATTTTGATCAGATTATCTCCCTTTTTCAAAAATCCTCTTCCATTTTATTTAATTATCAAGTTACCATACCTCGTCTAATTAGATAAAGACGTATGAAATCAAGTTCATGTAGGTTCTTTGCATTTTATATTAGGATATAATATTTATTAATTCATTACAAATAAAAAATATTTGCATATTTAAAAAGGCAGATAATACCATAACAGCATAAATAACAAATTCAAAATGGCGGAAGACTACCGATCTACCTTAAGAGGATCAAACCCATGAAACTGGTACTTTAGAATGTAAACATTGACTTAAGGATCCAATGAACTGAATGTAAACATAAACTTTGTGATCCAATGACCTGAAGATTTTACAATTATACTGGCCTCTCACTGATACTGTCGATGTCTACTGAAATCCACGATGATTCTTTACCTGACCCTTCGGTAAGTTTTGAATTTGATTATTATTCCGTTGTGCGACAGTGTTTTACCAGCAGACTAGGCTCCCCGAGCTAGGCGGCAGTTTAGCGGCGAGTACTCTTTGACACCTCTTTCTAAATTACATTTTGTCCTATTCTTTACTTTTCGAAATTGTGGTTTTGGAGTTAGTGGTCCACATGTATTGAGTTTTATTTGTATGTTTACCATACCGTAGGGAAACGGGATAGAAAAAAGGGAGGTTAGGGTACCCATAAACCGGTTTAACCCTACTGCTAGCTGTTGCTAGTGCCGGTACCAAGTCAGGCTATTATAACCGGGGGAAAAGATGTTCCGGTTATAAAATCAAGAAGAAATATATATCCGTTCTATAACTTTTATTTTGCAGTCCGGCGTAACCGAACTATAAACCTAAACTGACGTAACAAATAAAATAACAACAATATATAAAAACAGAGATTAGCGTTGTCCATAGAAATGTCTCTATATCGAAATAATTAAACACAAATTGCGGATTAGGATTTTTCCACTATTGTCCACAAAGCACACTGTCTAAATGGAGTCCATTTGAGGATTAAAGATTACTAAAATCCGCGATAAGAATTTGATGAAAGACAGTTAATTAAAAACTAAGATATCGAAACTTGACTTTAACAATTTATAGATTTTATAGAAATAATTATAATAAAATATATCCAAAATATGTGTTGATAACGAATTCCATTTTTTTATACTTTCCGAAATAAAAGCTCCCAAGTGCCCGGTGATATATTCCTACGCTCTAAGGAAGACACGTCCTCATGTCTTGAATAAATAGTCCAAATAAGATGAAAACTTCTTTTGCATGAATTTCATAACTATATTATTCAAAACTAAATTCCAGAAATTAAATGTTTAGTGATATTACTTTACGAATAATTTTGCCTGTTGAAATTTCGTCGATATCCCCTGTGATGTCCTCTATTTCGATCGCGATGTGACTGATTTGGGTTCCGAGATCGGAGTTCGTCTATTTGATCTTGCAGGTTATATATCTCCTTCTGCATTTCTTCTTTTTCTCGATTTAACTTAAATTGAAGGTCAATAGCTTCACATTTTTGATCGTACATTCGGGCATTATAGTGGACGGGTGCATATCTTCAATTTTCTCTTTTAAATCACATATTTCCTTTTCGAACTTTTCCTGATGATCATTCTGTGGCTTACACACATGTACCTCTATTTGAAGTTTGTAATCTGTCATTTCCGTTTCAAGATCGTCAATTTTCTTGTTATCTTGCGTGCGCTCCTTTTTTATTTTGTTTAATTCCGACATTGTTTTAGTGTGTTTTTCGGCCATTTCTCGTAATTTTTTCTCCAAATAATCACACTTTATCATATGTTTAACACGTTGTGACTTTTCCATATCTTTTTCAAATTTTGCGTCCTTAACTTTCTGTTTTAGAGTTTTCACTTCTTCTCTTCGATGGTCGGCTCCTCCGTAGAATTCCTGCAATTCCATGTTGTTTAATTCTACACAGGGAAATATACACATGATTTTCTTTTCCTTAAACATTTTCAATCTTTCGGCATCACGCCTTAATTTTGATTTGCTTTTTGCTTTCTTTTCCGGCGTTTGTCCGTGAAAACTACACATCTTGACGTAATGTCCAAAATGTCTCGTTTATAACAGAAAGATCTTCTGGCAGCACATATATTGAAATGAAATTGTGAATGTACAGTCTTACCGCAAAATTTGCACAAATTGTTTTCCGAATTGACGAAATATCTTTGTTCTGACGGATATGGCGTTCCATAATCACACGACTGGATGCTCCAAGGTCTGTAGAATTCTGTTCTCCACGAATGCATTTTCGGTTGGGGAATTTAACTCACGGTAGAACTAGGTACGGGATCAGCCACTGTAACCACCACGTATAACCGGGGGAAAAGATGTTCCGGTTATAAAATCAAGAAGGAATATATTTCCGTTCTATAACTTTTATTTTGCAGTCCGGCGTAACCGAACTATAAACCTAAACTGACGTAACAAATAAAATAACAACAATATATAAAAACAGAGATTAGCGTTGTCCATAGAAATGTCTCTATATCGAAATAATTAAACACAAATTGCGGATTAGGATTTTTCCACTATTGTCCACAAAGCACACTGTCTAAATGGAGTCCATTTGAGGATTAAAGATTACTAAAATCCGCGATAAGAATTTGATGAAAGACAGTTAATTAAAAACTAAGATATCGAAACTTGACTTTAACAATTTAGATTTTATAGAAAAAATTATAATAAAATATGTCCAAAATATGTGTTGATAACGAATTCCATTTTTTTATACTTTCCGAAATAAAAGCTCCCAAGTGTCCGGTGATACTATCCCGAGTTCCTATCGTTGTCTATGTTTGTCTTTTGTCATTTTTTGGTTTTTATTGTGCAGTTCCCTGGTGGATTGTGGCGTGTAATTGTAATGTTCGGTCGTTATCCTTTCTTCATTAATTTGTATTCTTGAACATTGAAAAGTATTTTTGGGGATTTCATTAAAAAGTTGATTTATAAGGTTTATAAGATAAAGATTAATTCACCAAATTTACGTTTTGAACACTTAATCAATATTTCGGCATTTGTACATTTTATGCGGATTTGCGTTTCTTTCCCACTAGTCAAACACCACAGGTTCAATCGTCTAGCGCCTTCCAATCAATGACCCTTTTCCGAATAAACACACAAACGCCCTTGACGTCAATGTGCATTCTCTCCTGGTTTTTAATACTTAATATTATATACTCATTTAAATATCTATAATCTGATTTGTTCAAATCATGTCACATGACATTTGAGATTTCGCTGGGTCAACCGGTTAGCGTTGGGTCGCATAGGAAGGTCAACCGGTACAAGAAAATTCGATATAATATAACATTTACCACCCTAGATAGTGTGTGACCCAGCGGTTTCTCTCCCCTCGAAATTAAGGTCACCCTCGAGCAAGCTCTCGGGTGACCTTATTATCTCGGGGAGAGAAACCGTTGGGTCACACACTATCTAGGGTGGTAATTGTATAAGGTCTTTGGGATGATTCATTTAAATGTTCGAAAAAAGGTTCTTAAGACAATCACTAAAAATATGGAAGCAATGATTGAAAGTGTTCGCCACATTATGACATAAGGCCAGGATTAACTTATTATACCCTCATGTACGTCTATACAGCTGATAAGTAGCGTCCTCATTTGGTGGACAGAATGTCCTGTCAAGAAGGGGGAAGTTCAGTCGAGATAGAGAAAATATGCCCGCGAACCATTATAGACAAATTACTAGTTTGTGGAGAAGCATCACGCCTCATCCTATATAAACAACCCTTCTATAGTTCTCTTACCAAAAAAAAAAACTGATTTATTTGGGTAGCAAAATCTTTCATACGCATTTTGGTTTTGTATTATAGCAATAAAGAGTCGTTTCATTGATTTTCTTATTAAATTCTTGCTTCTTGTTCCTGCAAAGTTGCATATTACTTACTTGACGTAAAACTCCTGTCAA
>MJUU01065335.1:23542-34897 GCA_002080025.1 Modiolus philippinarum | reverse complement strand
CGGAAACTGGCGTACAATCACGAGTATTAATTTCCGCGGGAAAATGGCCTCCAGCTCAAAAGCAAGGAGAGTTGAAAGTGATGAAACTGTTGAGGGATATATTCACAATGTCACCCCTATAAAAATATCTCGCAATGGACACAAGTATTACAATGCACAACTGCAGGAAAAAGTAGACCTGACGGAGATGGTGTGTTTTGCCGGAGAAGACGTTCAACAAAAGATGACAGACTTGGCAAAAGACAAGTAAGTTTTACAGCCAGTTTTACGTAACGCAAAACGAGGAGATTCTACTTCTAGTCGTAAGGGGACTACCATTTGATTCTCACGGCCAGGCAGTTTTCATAAATACATATTGGGGCTGAATAAAAATGGGAACATTTCGGCCTACACCTTCGAATTCTTGAAAATAAAAAATATATATCTTGGCCTTAAAGCTTGCAATCCGCATTATCGTTAGAAGCAAATAACATTTCCCTGTTATAGCCAACAATATTTTGTAATTCTGTCTGAAAGAAATTTGACTGATTCAACTCGTGAATTAAATGCTAGTCCCCTAGATTTTCTTTTTTTATGTATCTGAAATACCACATTTGAGATTCTACTAGCCATCAGGCAGAGGAACTGCAGAAATATAGAATCTTACATCGTTTCCAGCTAATTATCATATTTCTACCTTCGAGCTAGTTAAACCTTATGAAATTTGAGGTTCACCGAGAAATTTCAAAAGGTTTTAACTATCGAGACGGTAGAAATATGATAATCAACTGCTAACATTGTACGATTGTGTTTCTCTAATTTTTTTAAGTCATGAAAATCAGCACAGAAACGTCAGTTTCAACAATAGGGACAAAGTGCCATTTTTTTACCCTGGACGAAGAGAAGTTACACTACAGCTAGGACGGATTACTCAAAGTCCGCTTAAAGAGAGGGATCTTCGCGACGCGGTTTATCGATAATTGGTCATAATTAACCTACTATTCGGTCGCGAAAACTCCGCGTTGAAAACGGACGTCAAAATTATCCATTATCGACTCCGCGCCAGATCCGCGTATCAAGGCGAATTGCTCGTCTTGTCTTCTTTAAGGGTCAATAGATAAATTTACGTTTTTATTATTTGCTATCTCGAAATATACAAGTGGTCAAACTTGGTATGAGATGACCCTGAATCTGGTTTAATCCACTAATTTGAGTTCAGTTTACGCTTCATAAATAAATCTTGTCAATTATTTACAATCGGTATTGTCTTTGAACTAGCTGGGAAGTTCCCAGCTTTGATCTCCAGTCAGGTGTTAAAATAAATCATCAATTGACAGGTGGGCGGGGCTTGTGTCAATTTAATGACAACAAGCCGGTGATTATTAGCAGTCAAGGTAAGAACCAGAGATCAGGTGAGTGGGAGGAGTCTAATCGTCAGACGCCCTGTGATGCAGTCTGCATTGATTACTGATTGATTGTATTGATATAATATTTGAAGGTGTTAAATTACAAAGGTACACTAAGAATCAATAATAGATCGCCCCTAAGATTGTTTCCAATTTTTCTTCTTAATATGTGATAAATTTTCAATCGATGTACGTAAATCTAGTCAAAGATATATACAACAATGATCCAGTTTGACAAAGATTTTTCACAACTCTATATCGTATATGTCTTGAAATCATTAAATTGTTTTTCCCATATATTTATATATTCAGAACTATACATCTTTCTTTATCCCTAGAGAAATTGTGTTGCTTCCGTGTGTAGTCAGTACTTAAGACTGGTCAAATTAACAAATCCGAATTTAAGAAATCATTTTTAGGCCACGTACACAATAAAATACAGTGCAGCGTCTTGTCATTTTTTGCAGTGGATTAAAGTAGCATTTGCTTGGAGCAAGCTTTCATTACTAAAAATTTTCGCATGAAAATAAGGAATAGAAAAGAAGAAAGAAATGAAATCAAATTTTATGTTAATTTATTAAGACTTTTACATATCAGGACCTTTGGTAAGGAATATTATTTATGGAATACTTAGCTTATAATTTTCAACTTTGAAACCAAATAAATTGAATAAAAATGTGAATCTTGTTTCTTTATTATCCGCATCGAAGTACATGCATTTTAATCCTCAATGTTATGTTATACATGGCCGAGACTTCAATTCTTGGCTTGAATTTCGAAATTGCGACAAAAATAACTGGACAAAAGCCACGTTTCCACCAAAAAAAAAGGAGAGCACTTCCGTAAATGTGAATCTGTGAATATATAAGTACTACGGCAGAAAAAAGTTTAAATCATGTAGTTGTTATTTGAAGGTGATATAGAACGCACGAGTTTGATGATTCCTGGAAAAGTTAAAACTTGCACAAATTTTGATATAGTTCTTAAACTATTTTCCTTGAGCTTTCATTACTTATATCTGGGACTAACATATGTTAATATATTAGTTCAAGCTTATATATCTAATTTCCTTATATTTCCAATTTTAAAGAAATTGTTATTGATGTATGACTGAAATATATTCCCGCGTATATTTCACCAATCATATATACAAGTATGGGTGTTTTACAACTCTTGATTTCTTTAGAAATCGGGACAAATCAAATATGTTGAATTGTTCAGAAATTGGAGTGCTCCATTATCACATAGCGTATAAACTTTAGTGTGGCATAAAGTTGCATCATATTGCACTCGGAACCAATATACTGAAAAACTTCATTATATCGTGATTGCCGTCCGATATTGTCTGTTGAAAATGTATTACAAGTTTCAAAATAAAGAAAACTAAAGAATATATGCTATACCAATCCTCGCTCCCCAATCTATATACGTTTATCGTAAAATTGTTTAATTTTATTTACACGTTTTACCTTTATGATCGATGTACCTAATACAAGTAGGTAAAACTAATCCAATTATCACAAGTGACAATAAACAGGACCCAGGTATAATTAACATCCGGTATAATGTCATAATTTGTGGAACGTACTTGGCGTAAATGAATGTGCAAGTGTGACCAATTTTCGTTGCAGATTTCTGAAATTTACTTCATTTTGGTTTCATAAAACAAGACTCTGAAATTTACTTCATTTTGATTTCATAAAACAAGAAAAGGTATCGATTTCAAATTAATCTTTTAAACGTATTTTCAGGAGAGCGGACAACTATAAATAAACTTTTGACAGCGATCTCAATACGTATTGGCGATACTTTTTATGCTCATCTTGTATTAGGTAAAGTGAAATTTTGGGAAAATGTCCCGCATTCTGACGGATAATTTGACTGTAAAGATGTTTATGAAATGTGTACACGCAGGAGCTCTTCTTTGTTGAAAACATGTATTCCAGAATAAATCAGTTTTCCGTGTTTGATCGCATATCAGACTTTTCAAAGTTTTATTATTTTAGTTCACACTTTAATTTTTATATAATACTAGTAATAATAGTTAGTTATAGATAGTCCCTGTTCTTATGCATACCTTCATAAACATTTTGGAAAGTTGCTCAGAGTTTGTAACTTACGCTCAATCTATATGAATCAAAGCAATTGTTTTCATTTTTCTGCATTTCTGACTGATTATACTTCGTAGTTTTTTTTAATTACGGATAACGACAAACAAAAATAAAAAACAAAAAAAAGAAGAAGAAATCCGCGTAAGGAAAGGCTTTGTAATTACACTTGCATCAGAACTTCCGAAGAACAGGACAACTTCATAGAAAATATATACTCCAACTGCATCAATGATAATGACATATATTCCTTAGAAAACTGAAATTATTAAGCTTTTCAGAACTGCATAAAGTTTTAAAAATCTTTAAGGTGTACATAAGGAAAATTAAAACTTTATTCAATTATCTGCCGAAATTTACATAGTGTCAACAAATATACCCACCTTTGTAGTTTTTATATCACATACTCTTGAAAACACTTATACTTACCTTTTTTCAATTCATATTCATTTTGAATATTTATTTTTAAGAAATGAATTTAAAATGAAATATATTTTTTTCTCTGGATAAAAGAGCTAGTTGTAACATTTATTTGTATAAACATATAAATGATTGTTTAAAAGTTTCTATATTAAGGACTTCAAGGTTCTGAACAGATAATTAAATTCGAACGATGTGTATTCAATAGGTAATTACGCACAGGTGTTCACTAAATGTCCCAGTTTTCGGTCAAACCAATCAGGTATAACACTCACCGGAACTTCAAAAGGTATTGATTGACAAGGTGACAAAAAGCTTGTGGTCAGCTTGGGGGCGCCAAAAGGATAATATTGTTTTCACTTTGTTGGTTTACACATCTATGAATCATAGGTTTATTCAACACGGGAGTTAATTGAAAGATAAAAACAAATTATTTGCAAGAAAAATAAAATCCTTTAGAACAAATATCAATTTTAATAGTAATTGAAAATTAAATCAGACATAAATGAATAAAAAAAAACATCCCGTATGGAACGAACTTTACATCGTTTTCTAACATGTCGATCATCTATTACTGTAAGTGATGACGCGACGTCTTCGCGGATACATGACGGACAGCTCAGAATGAAGTACCGCGAAGATCCAATTACGTCCATCGCGCGATTCCCGCGAACAATAATTAGCTTCCATCACGGCTTCACGGATTTTGCGTAATCCGTCATAGCTGATGTGTACTCGTGTGCATAAACATTCCTCGTGTGTCAATTTCTGCTCCTGTGTGAAATAGTCAACGCAAGATTCAAATGAAATAAATCCAAATATGTAAGATTTGTAGATTTTAAACATATGTCATTCATTTTTGAGCTGAAATGAATTGTAATTCATTGTACTTCATCAGTGAGCAAACCGACCAATCAGTGTACAAGAACTTAAAATCCACTAGTGAGTAGAACTTTTTTTCTCTTATCGGTCAAGAGATATGAAAATCACTTAAAAATTAGATAAAGCAGTTTCTCTAATTTTTGATGCAATTTCCACATCTCCTGACCAATGTGAGAAAAATTGTGTGAATTTTTTGTTCTTAGGCAAGGATTGGTTGAAATATCGTTGTGAAGTCGCCAATGTAAACCATATTAAATTGTGACATAGAATATACAACTAATGACGTTGGGAGAATTTGATACGCTTGTCAGATAATTTCAGCTTTTTTTAAATTAGAGAAACAGCTTCTTACATTATTACTCATGGATTATTGGATTTCTCTAATCTCGATAGTTAAATCACACAATTTTAAGCCCAAGTCTTAAATTCTGTGATTTAACTTCTCGATTGGAAAAATCTGATAAACCACTCGGAACAATGTAAGAAGCCATCTGCTTCCATCAACTTTTATGTCAACCATTTGAAAAAAATGGGTATATTTACACCTTAAATTTTCTATAGATATATAAAGACATGTCTATCGAATTGGAAAAAAGTCTTGCATACAAATCTACATGTAACTTTAACATAAACTTTATTGGTAGCATTTCAGAGTTTTTTTTTCATAGTCACTTTTTTTTGCACCCTCTAAAAGATTGACAATAAATGCACAGAAAAATGCAGTGAAAATTTTAACATTTTTAAATTGAAAAGGAATTTAAGACTTGATTATCTAGGTACAGCTATGCTTTAAATTTTTCCAAAAACCACAGGATTGTCTGTGCCCAGTAGCATTTGAGGCCACATTTGTGAAAATGTTATAATCAACCTTAACTGTACCAATACAGATTTTAAGTACATTGTATTGCTTTGTTAGGGCCCTGCCACTTTATGGCAGACACCCTATAGTTATCAGTCTGTCCATCTGTAACAAAATCAGTTTTCCACACTTTTTTCCAATATGCTTGCAGATGTTCAGCTGATATTTTGTATGTGAGTTAGGTATGATGAATCGCAGACCAAGATCAAGTTTCATATCATTCCACCAATTTTTGACCAAGTTCAACCCTTTGACTTGGAAAATTTCACTAACCTATAACAGTTTTCCGCACTTTTTATGACCCACCAATAGGCATCGGGGTCATTAAGTTTTACCAGTGTCCGTCCGTACGTACGTACCTCCTTACGTCCGTCCCGAAATAATTTGTCACACATTTCTCAGGAACTACTCATGGGAATTATTTGAAATTTCATCTGCTGCTTTACCATCATGAGTTGTATGTTTAAGCGATTTTCATTGATGTCGGATGTCAACTTCCTGTTTGGCGGGGCAACTCAATTGTGTCCTATGGACACATTCTCTTCTAAGCTTCATAATGCTTGCAAATATTGGGCAAATATTTTGTATGAGAGTTCAGCACAGTGAGTTAAATGTCAAGTGTAAGTTTTGTTCCGGTGTGCCTATTTTTGACCAACTTACAGCCCTTAGACTTAGAAAATTTCACTAAAAATAACTAAAAATAAGTTTTCCGCACTTTTTGTCTCGCCTCCATTGACGGTCGAGATGCGAGACATAGCGACCATAGATTCCGTCGTCGTCATCCACATTTTGGTTAACCCAAATGTTAAAGTTTTATAAACTGCAATAACTTTCTCATATCTTATTCAATCTTCTTGAAATTTGGACACAATATTCAGTATGGATAAAAATTTATATTCCAAGAATGATTTTGAAAAAAAAAATCGAATTTTCCCGTATTTTTTTCCTTGGTTGTTTTCATGATAATTTATGGTGAAGACCTATATTCCAGCAACTATAAGTTATAGGAATATGATAATTAGTCAGTGGATACATCATGGGTAACCTCAAACGTCAGTACAAAAATTAGGTCATCTTGACCTACATTTTTCCACATAAGTGACTTGGTTAAATTTTTGGTGGAGGTCCATATCTCAGCATCTATAACTTATAGTGGCATGATGATTTGTCATTGTACAGGTTATAAGTAACCAACAACATCAGTACCAGAATTAGGTCACTTTGACCTGCATTTTTCTACATTAATGACTTTGGTTAAATTGATGGTGGAGGTTCATATTTCAGCAACTATAACTTATAGTGGCATGATAGTTAGTCAGTGGATACATCATGGGTAACCACAAACATCAGTACCAGTCAGAATTAGGTCATCTTGACCTACATTTTGGACATGAGTGACTTTGGTTAAATTTTCAGACAATCATTTCTTACTAACCACAGCGACAGCAGGCGAGACACAGGGTTGCGGGCAACCTTACGTACTTTTTTTTTGTAACACTTGCAGATATTGGGCTAAAATTTTGTATGTAAGTTCAGTATGATGAGTTAAAAGTCAAGCTTAAGTTTTGTTCAACTCTGCTGATTTATAATAGTCCATCCACCATGGGTAACATGTCTACAAGATAAATATTCGGTTCATATTGGTCCCTATAAACAGTATTCAACCAGTACGGCCCTTAGAGATGGCTGCCATCTCCATGATATCTAGTTGTGGTTTTGCTCCTACTAAAAGAGAAATATAAAAAACACAAGACAAGATAAAAGTGGGAGAATTTCTAAGTGTATATTTTGTAGCTACAGTGTTGTGCCATATACATTGTATATGGCCAATAGGCGTTGGCGGCATTAAGTTTTACTGGTGTCCATCCGTACATCTGTCCCGAAATATTTCCATCACACATTTCTCAGGAACTACTCATGGGAATAATTTGCTTTATCATCATGAGTTGTATGTTGTAAGCAAATTTTATTGATGTCAGATGTCAACTTCCTGTTTGGCGGGGGCATCTGTGTCCTACAGACACATTCTCTTATAAGTTTCATTTTATTATACCCCCCGCAAACAAAGTTTGGGGGTATATAGGAATCACCCTGTCTGTCTGTCCGTCCGTCCGTCTGTCCACATCCTTGTAAGCGCAACTCCTCCTAAACTGCTGCATGGATTTTGACGAAACTTTACATGGTTGAAGAGCACAATATGTAGATGTGCATGAAGAAAAACATTTACATTCTGATAGCATCCAAGGGAGATAATTTGACATTTGTTTTCTTCCGTTATACATTACATATAGACCTCGTAAGCGCAACTCCTCCTAAACTGCTGCACAGATTTTGATGAAACTTTATATGGTTAAAGTGCAAAATATGTAGATATGCATGACGAAAAATCTTGACATTCTGACAGCATCCAAGGGAGATAATTGGACTTTTGTTTTCTTCCGTTATACATTACATATAGGCCTCGTAAGCACAACTCCTCCTAAACCACTGCATGGATTTTGATGAAACTTTATATTGTTGAAGTGCACAATATGTAGATATGCATGAAGAAAAATCTTGACATTCTGATAGTATTCAAGGGAGATAATTGGACTTTTGTTTTCTTCCATTATATTTTACATGTAGACCTCGTAAGCGCAACTCATGATAAACCGCTGCATGGATTTTTATGGAACTTTACACGGTTGAAGTGCACAATATGAAGATGTGCATGAAGAAAAATCTTTTCATTCTGATAGCATCCAAGGGAGATAATTGGACTTTTGTTTTCTTCCGTTATACATTACATATAGACCTTGTAAGCGCAACTCATCCTAAATCGCTGCATGGATTTTTATGAATCTTTACATGGTTGAATTGCACTATATGCAGATGTGCATGAAGAAAAATTTTTACATTCTGATAGCATCCAAGGGAGTAATTTGACTTATGAACATAAAATTATTTGTCTAAACAAGAAAATGCCAACCAAAAAATAAAAAACAAATACATGAAAAATGTACCTTAAGAAATTTATTGGGTAAAGTCAGTAAACAATGTTCTAACAACACAATGTCTCAAGGGAGCGGGGGGTATCCTTTAGTGAGCTTGCTCACAGTATTACCTTTTTTTGGGGTCGTTATCCAGTTCACAATTATGTGGGCTATACTATCAATGGGGCTCCTGTGACTACAGAGTTCTAGTTTTTTCTTGACTAAAGTTCAGCCTATATTTGTAGCATCATGAAAGTGTATGGTTATAAGTAGAAGGTAAAATTTATACCATGGCGTGAAGAGATACACGGATAAACATATGAACGTGCAGCGCGAGTCATGTTTATCCCTTGTATCGAGTGCACATGGTATAAATGTTTTGTACCATGATCATTAACAAGTGATTTTATACAAATAATTCTGAACAGTTGGTCAGTTTTATTTATGCACTCAAAGAAAAAGTAAATGGGAGATAGAAAATTTCTTCTTTATTGGATATATACTTGTAGCAATTTGTTACAGAATACTGTAAAGTTTTCAAAGTAAAGGTGCAAGTTAAAATGTGCGTCATGGATCCAACCGGGGGATCAGAAATCAATTGTTTGGATATATAAAAGATACAAATTCTTTGGAACAAGTGCTAAATGAAAATTCATCACATAATAAACAAAATCTGTCAACAGGAGCTCAATTAAGGTATGATTTTTCTCTCGCCTGTGAAAGCGAGACATAGATCTTACATTCCCCCAAACCAACCATATTGGTATGGTTAATCAATTCAGGGACTGCAATACAACAATGCATGCTTCTCATGCTGTCAAAAGTCTTTACCAAACAAAGCTCTGCACTGGCACAGTGCAATCTCTGCCTTGCAACAGAAATGCACTGGTGAAGAAACTTCAATATTATTGTGGTTCCTTATATATATAGATAAAATAGATATATATATATACAAACATATTGTTTTATTTTCAGAACACCTGTTGCACTAAAAGATATAAGCAGGAGTCCGTCGCAACGATACAGTGGGAAATTCGACATAAAATTCAACATGAAGTCAACAATTACACAACCTGCCAGAAAGCTTGATTTTGACTATCAGAACTTAACTTCAGAAAAACCCACAACAATTCAAGATATAAAAGAGACTATAAACCCATATCAAAAGGTATAGTAATCAGATATTTTTATGCCACAAATGTCATCTGGGTATACTGTGTTTCCCTCCATACATCCAAAATAAACATGTTCAATAGGCATCCATCTATGTACCAATATATTCATCTTTGAGTGTACTTACCAGTGCAACTTTTATGCTCAGTGACTCATATAAAAATGGGAGATGTGGTATGATTGTCCATGAGACAGCCATCCACCAAATGCAGACAAATTAATACTTCTACAGGTCACGATACGGCCTTATCCATCAACCGCTTTATGGTTCGTCAATGGTATTGGATATGCAGTTGTATAAGTAATGTCCAATCTCATTTACATGGATGTTATTAACTCCCAACCCCTCAGTCATAAATGAGTGATTACATTAAGTATTAGGTTTGAAATTTGTACCCCTTTAACTAGTAGCCCTAGATAATTGATATTTGGAACGTAGTTGCATTTACATGTGTTAACCCTGATTCCAAGCCCTGTTTGTGGTCCCAACCATCACTCAT
This sequence comes from Modiolus philippinarum, assembly GCA_002080025.1. NCBI lineage: Eukaryota > Metazoa > Mollusca > Bivalvia > Mytilida > Modiolidae > Modiolus > Modiolus philippinarum. The sequence continues at coordinate 24,598 of MJUU01065335.1, read as the reverse complement.
GCATAAATGGTCACGTTTAGTTTTCACGTCATTAAGTTTTGATAATTGGATTACTAAAACTTACAAAAAAGAACAATTAATAGTTATTGCACTTCCTAGATTTATATGCATACTTGGGCAATGCATCCGGAGCAGGCAAGATATATTTCTGTGTCCACAGTTTATTTGCATTTAAATGTACCAAAATTACAAATTATGATATTTTCACCATTCATATATAATATACAGCAATTGAGATTTTCTAAAATGCCTTGTTTATAAGATACACAGCAGACAAGTTCAAACTGCTGAGTCTGCATGTGGGGCAGGCTGCAGGGTCCACCAGCCATTTTCTACTTAAAAATCTATTTCTCATAACCCAAAAATTAATTTAAGAATTCCAGAATATTTCTCTTGGATCCGATATATTGAACCAAAAGATAACAGTATTTACAATACTTTCTTGTTATTACATGTCTTATATTAAATTCATATATCCCTCTTTTTTTTTTATTATTATTGTTATATTTTTTGCCAAAACAGCAGATTTCATAAAATCAAAAGAAAGTATTCCACATAGGAACAGCAACAAGATATATGAACATTTATCCCTTCAATTGTTTAAAAAAAAAACTATCTTCCCATCTGCCTCTTACATTTTGCGGACCTATTTGGAATTAATATTAAACTTTTAACTTGACACAGTTGATTTGCTTTTATTTATCTAATTTTTTTCTTTCTTCCAGACTACTATCAAAGTTAAACTATTTGATCTTGGAGACGTAACTGATCAGCCAACAAAATCCGGAATATTGCAAAAAAGTGAATGCATAGTAGCTGATGCGACTGGAATGATCAAATGTACATTTTGGAATAATGACTTGGACAAAATAACAATAGGCCAGTCTTACAGGATTAAAGATGTCACTGTCCGGCTATTTGATGGTCAAAAAGTACTGACAACATCGCCAAACTCAACCATCACAAAAGTTGAAGATATTGGTCCTATACTAGAAGAACAACTGCCAAATACAACCAAAGAAATTGAATTCGAAATTCAAACCATTAAATGCACAG
>MJUU01065334.1:0-10541 GCA_002080025.1 Modiolus philippinarum | reverse complement strand
AAAAATAGTAAATTATCAAATAAAGAATTTATATAGAATATACATACTGTATTATAATAATACTAAATATGTTATAGCGCTTTATGTTAATTGTTTTAAGTCAATTAAAATTTAGTTAAAGAATTGTCATGTAGGAAAAAATTATAATTATACACTTTAATTTCATCATTATTTTGTTTTTTTTATGTAATATATATTTATTTCAATGGGTCAAGAATTCAGTCATATACCGTCTTACTGGTATCTAGGGCGATTGTTTCCGCCCACAATTACAGTGTTCCTATCATCTGCAATATAAATGGCTAAGAGACCTCTTATTAAATGTTGGTATTTATATCTTCTAAAAATTGGAAATGACTTTTGGTGAAAATAGTTATCTAGTGCTTTATACACTCCTTATACACTCCAAATTGCTGATTTGATTAAATTTTGAAGTTGTTAATTCGTTTATACAGGTGGTTTATGTGGAGTATGGGTAATATTGTGGTTTGTACTTATACGGGACACCCCCACTAGTCACCCATGGATTAGCGATGGAGAAAAAGAGTACATTACTAGCAGCATCGAATATGATACGACCAAGAGAGTATGTGAAGCGTTAGATCATTATAAAATATGAAACTTTTTGAAGTAAACGATTAAACCACATAAAAGAATACCAGAGGAAAGAAAGATGTGCTTTGACAAAAATGAAAGTCAAGAGACAAGGAAAAAACTAGAATTCAGACAATCAGAGACACTAGACAGCACTCGAAACACCAAATAAAAACAACACCCAAAACTAAGGAAAGCACAGTTTGAAATCTATATAAACCGATAGTGGCATCTAATGAATCGGAAGGGTAAGCATGTCTTGCTCCATATGAACACTCATTAAACTGTCATTGAGCTAATTGAAAATGTCAAATCCACAACCGGTATTATTTATAAAGAAAAGGCTCGGCTAAAAGCTGCACACAGTTCCCATTGTAATTCCAAATATTTTGTCGATCATAAATCCTTTATTACGTCATTACATTCTTAGTGTACTTCTTGTTTGACTCAGTGTGGTTCTTTACAAAATTTATTTTGCACTTTCCTACTACTAAAAGATGTATCTGAGTTCTGATTTTTGACACAGAGAAATGGATAAATTAGATTAAAAGTAAATGTTAATTAATAGTTTATACCAAGAAAAAGCAGCAGTTCTGGACAGTTCATTAAAGTCTTATATTTAGGAGAAGGGGAGATTTGGCGCGCCATAGAACCTGTTTAACCCACTAATTCTTTTGAAATGCCTGTACTAAGTCAGAACTATTGCGGTCGACAATTTTTCCGGTGGTTTCCACCTGCTTTGCCTTTGTGTCTCATGGATGGTGTATGGATGGTGCATGGATGGTGCCTCATGGACTCTGACTCTTCGCAATTCTGTTCGGTAATTTGCTGTTTCTCCCATCAATCAATATAGTTTTCCGGATTTGAACGAAGTGCTTTTCACATATACCAGATTTTGTGTTTGATATCCTTCATTGACGAACCATCTCTCTATTCACAGACATCAAAAGTTCCTTGGTTGGAAATGGCAAAATCACCAGTCGTCTTAGCCTGTATCATTGCACACGTTTGTAACAACTGGGTAAATTATACTCTTCTGACGAGTCTTCCGGCATTTATGAAAGCAGTTTTGAAATTTAACATCAAAAGTGTAAGTTTGTTTAACAAGCAATTGAATTTTGCATCAAAGACCCGAAAAGAACATTTTTTAAAAAAAATGTCAGTCATCATAAAAAATTATCCACTGTATGATACTTCTACAATAATAGTAAATATTATTGCATATTATTATACCTCCTGTAAGAAAGTTCGTAACAAACACGAGCTTTTATGCAGACTACTTTCTACCTTCTACCATAAAACTATGGAATAAGTTGAAGGAGGAGATCCGTAACTCCCCTTCAGTTGATATATTTAAAAACAAGATTAATCAGCAATCTTGTAAATGTCCAGAATATTACTACGTTGGTTCAAGACTTGGTCAGATTCTGCACACCAGGTTGAGACTTGGAAGTAGTTCTCTAAACGAACACCTTTTCAGTCGCAACCTTGTAGATTCTCCAAATTGTACTTGTGGACAAATTGAAACGACTGTCCATTTCTTACTTAATTGCCCAAATTATCTTAACATACGTAACGAATTGATTTTTACGATAAACTGTACACGAAATATAAACTCGAAACTTCTTTTATTTGGTTCAGATAGACTAAATTTAGACCAAAATAGGGAGATTTTCCTTAAAGTTCAAAAAAACATTATAAAAAGCTAGAGATTTATCACTTGAAATAGCTAAATTGCTTTTACTTAATTTTTGACTCATTTCATCCATACAGTGTCATGTATTTTTTTTCTTTGTAATCTTTTTCCTTCTTATGTTATTCCATTATATGTCAACATCACTTTCATGCTTATTACATTTATGATTATTTATCAAAGTCGTCTTTAATTAAGGATACAGATTTATATAAGCTGATTTTAGCTTGTTTCTGAATCCTAATTTGCTGTTATGCTTATTATGTATGATGTATGCTTGTATATGTGTCATGAATTTAAATAAAAATATGTTTAAACTAAGTTACGTAACGAAAAGAGTGTCGTCTGCTAGAGTGCTAAGATTTGTGTTTTTTTTTATTTTGACAGTATGTTTTGTTGACTTTTCATGCTGTGAAAAATTTTAAGCAGAAAAGAACTATTTGTCAATGTTACTTTTCTAAATAATCAACAGTTAGTATAATAATAATATTAATGTTGTGTTTTACATTGGCTATGGAAAATAGTAGCCAGGGTGATGGACAATAGTGCACTCCCCTTCGGGTCGTGCACTATTATCCATCACCCTGGCTACTATTTTCGCATAGTCAATGTAAAACACAACATTATTATATAAGTAACATAATATTTCCCAAAGAAAGCAACCAAAAGTAAGCGTGAAATAAATTCCAATGTTGCACTAGTGCAAATATGACTTAAATTTCATGACGTCATTGACAACAAAATTTCTTTATTAACAGAAATTTAAGTTCTGCTATACAATTAAAGGGTTATTGCATGAATATTGTGGAATATTATCTCTCTCTTCGTAGAATATATTGCAATCACATGCTTTGCAATATAAAATTGTAATCAGGACAATACTCATTCAATAACCCTTTATTATTATTCTACTCAAAAATACCAATTTGTATTATGATCAAAACATGGTTATAAACGCAAAAATATACCTGAACAATACTTCAAAGCCTCCTAATCACAACGACTTGTATTATGAATATATATGGCGGTTCAGACCTTTAACGAGTCGACGATCTCATTGGTAATCAACAAAACAGAGGCAAGTTATAAACTGAAAATTTTTAAGATGATTAAAAGAAGAATAATTATACATGAACTCATTTACTGTGTTTTTATTTATTTTCGTCAATACCACATTTTGCGGTAAAGCAAAATTCTACTGCTCCGAGGATATTTAAATTCATAGTTTTGCAAATATCTAATAATAAAGAAAATAAACATTCATGTAGTATTCAGTGAAAGAAATGAACCCCCCGTAAAATCGGGATGTTTTAATTTATTCTTGTACGTTGTTTTTCTTATTCAACTTAAGTAGGGTCTGTTAGTCTGGTCATGTGACACCAAGATTTCACTATAGAATTTTAATTCCAAAGCGTTTCCCGCAAATATGACATTGCTGAATTATGTCATTTAATTATTCTGCTTTAAACGTGATATTTTTTTGATTAAAATCCAACTTCCATGTACAAGAGTTCAAAATTCGAACGACCCTATATTTGTCATTCAACTTTAATATGTTTTGATATGAACAAATATTTTATAAATCACAATTTTCAGTATAAATGAGCTAACATTTGAAGGAGGAAGGTATGTCTTTGATGTGTTGAATAAAATAAATACGTGAAAGTAGCCAGTACTAGCCGTTTTATTTGATTTTACCGAAGATGGTATATACAAGGCGTCATTGTGACTCTCATGTTCAATAGTCTTTAAAACATTGACCGATTAAACGTCACAAAATGTAGAAAAAAAATTTACCATCACATTGCTAAATAAAGAAAACAACTGCTGAGGTATAAAAAAAGCTATTAAAAAGCTATTGACATAGTAAAAAACCGACTTCGTCTTTCCCGTTTATTATAATTTATGAGTCTGTTGCCTGCATTACGGTTAAATAACTGTTTTATTACCTTTTACATATCTTCTTAAACAAAGTTAGAAATGGAAATAGTTAATTCTGTGTGTCAAGCTATTAACAAGAAATAACAAGTTTCTACAAGTTTCAATGTAACAAAGGGCTGAGACTTATAAATGATAATGGAAGTGCACTTATCTGATTTTTAGTATTAAGAGATACCGACCATTTTGGTTAAACTCTTTACACCTTTTCCATGGTGCATAAAGTTTTTGTCATACATTTATTAGTCACAGGGACAATGGCTAAGATGTTCTTTGTTTCCTTCGAAGGCAATAGACCTCACCAGGGAATAGATTTCATCTAGCATTAGACCTCATCGGGTAGTAGACTTCATAGCGCGGGTAGTAGACTTCATAGGGTGGGTAGTAGACTTCATAGGGCAAAAGTCTATAACAGGCAACATACACCGAGGGATGTTATCCTGTTAGGCTTTGTCAATCAACGAATGAAAGCTATAGCATTTTCACTTTGCAAGTTGATTTTATGTTTGTTGAAAACCCCGCATTCATGGATAATGGAGAGCATGGATACACCGTTGCTCGACAATTAGCAATGAATTCTGCTCAAACTAGTGCTAGGGGACCTTATGGTGACTTCAAGATGAAGAACAACAATAAAGCGTTGCTTCATTGCTTTGTTTTACATGTATTTGTACATGTTTCCGTTATATAGATGATATTTTATCACAAAACAACCCTCGCTTTGGTGATTTTCTTCATCTTATTCATCCGAAAGAGCTTGAAATTAAGGATACTACAGATAATTCCACATCGGCTTCGTTCCTTGACCTTCATCTTGAAATTGACAACAGAGGTTCATTACAAACTAGCCTATATGACAAACGCGATGGCTCCACTTTTCCAAAAGTCAACTTCCCTTTTCTTTGTAGCAACATTCCGAATGTATGGAGTTTACATCTCACAACTCATTCGCTACTCAAGGGCTTGTGGTAGTTACAGTGACTTCCTTGATAGAGCTCGATGCTTACAAATAGACTACTTAAGAGAGGGTACGTTTCCAAAAACTTAAAGTCATCACTACATAAGTTTTACGGTCGACATCACGATCTGGTTGATTGCTATGGGATATATGTTTCCAAGATGACAACAGATCTTTCCCTCTACAACTAAAGTTTGTTTTTCCTCTTTCGGATTTGACTTTACTACAGGAGTTGACATGTTCAACACGACGGGTGTCTTATAAGAAGCAGGAGATGCTTACTTTACCGATACACCTGATCTCACCCATGGTTTTTATTGGGTCCGTGTTGTTCATCTGTATGTGTGTCTTCATTTTTCTTTTTTGTCCCGTACTCAAGTGCTGTCCTTGTTTCTTAGTGTGTCCGATGTTGCCATTGTCCATGGATTGTTCGTTCTTTTGATTGACGGTTCGGTTCTCACTTACTTACGAAAATATTTAAAACTCATTACAACGTATGAAATACATGTATAAGATCATAAATTGATTTTCTATCTGCTTTATCATTTATATATTTCAACCTGTTTTTGGTTTATTTTTTGAATAATTTTTCTTGCTTTAAGATAAATACTTGTCAAGCTGTCGCTAGTTTATATTTCTCTTTCTACAGAATGGTTTGTTATCAGCTCTACCGTATATATGTCAAGCTGTCTCTGGTTTTGCTGTCGGACAAATTGCCGATTTGATTCGTAGTAAAGGTTTACTTTCAACAACTGCAACACGGCGATTAATGGGAACTATAGGTACTAAATAACAAAATACCGAAGTTACATCCGGTCTTTCGGAGTCTATGTGAACATATACATGTTGTTTCTTTGACCACAGTACACAGTTCCTAGTATTTTTGGTTTTTAAAAAAGAAACAGAAAATTCTTTCGTATTTTTATGAATTTCTTAATATTTTTAAGGCAAAGGAAAATATAGCCTTCATATTTGTTGTAGAAAAAATAGTCTGCATGAAATTTGATCAGGAACTTCTATGAAGTCTAGATAGCAAGAGTAGGATTTTTGTCATTTTTGGAACTCTCTGGATGTACCAACTTAAGGAATCCGTCAGAATGTCCTTAAATTTAGATATGATACAATCAAAACACAAATTTGGTATCGACCAAAAATTTATTTATTTTGCGGCAATATTTTTTTTAATCCTTGAAAACATGTTACCCTATGTGAAGAGTAAAAAAAAACTGGTCTCATGTCTAATTATTTGAGTTGAAATTATGTAGAAAAGGTCTTGATAATTACTAATTTTACTTATTTCAGCAAGACAGACATAAGTGTTTTTTCTTATCTATAATTTAAGAATTTATTATAATATTTAAAGTTAAAAAATAATAAATCTAAGGAGTATCTTGTACATCGTGGATATTTATTTCAATCTCTTAATATTATTGTTTTTTAATGTTTTGACGTTCGATCTTCTAAATGCGGATGGGGAAAACAATCAGCTCCCTTGCATCTACTGGGTCCCTAAACTACATAAGAATCCGTACAAACAGAGAATCATTGCGGGTCTTCCAGATGCACCACTAAGCGTCTTTCTAAGCTCCTTAATACCCCATTGACCGCAGTCAGAGATGGCCTTAAAAGTTACTGTGATAAAGTCTACTCCAGGAGCAGTGTCAATTAGATGTTGATTCTAAAACATTCTTAAGATCTCCTCGAACAGCTATCCTCTAGCAGTCTCACCCAACGCCATTCTATATAAACTTTGATTTTTCTACTCTTTATATCTTTATAATACCCTGCCACATAAATTGTAAACAGTAATTTCTGGTTTGATACATCAATGTTTCTGCACTTAAAACGGAGAACGCAGATACATTTTTTTAGTAGTAAGGAAACACAAACCTTATTTTGTAAAGAGCCACACTGAGTCAAACGAGAAGTTCACTGAGAATGACTTAATCATGATGTTAAAATTTTTGGTAGACAATATTTGTGTCAAATGAGGATGAATACATACATCGGCAAACGAATACCGATGCAAGAAAAGGAAAGGGGAATTTCTAAAATCATAAATCCAACATCACGGCAATTCACAGCAACACGAATTGAGACAGTATGACAAAGACAAAGCAAATAAACAAAAATGAACCAGAACGCCACAAAACTAAAGCACAAGCAGTGGGAACCCCTATAAAAACTGAGGTATCATCAGGTGCTCCGGAAGGGTAAGCATGATCTGCTCCCTTGACACTGCCAGTGAAAAGTCCGGTTTTGTCACAGTCGGTGTTAGTCAGTCCGGTAACAAACTCTGGATCTACCCAAAAATATCTGTTCTCATTTGTGAAACAGAAACATTGTAATGGTCTGTCAAGTCGTGGTGACGATGAAGCATTTTTCAATAGATAATCGGGATTCACATGGGAACTAACTCCACGCCACACTTTGCTGATCTCTTTCTTTTCTCGTATGAGGACAAGTTTTTACAAGGGCTAACACAGAAAAATTACAAAAATATTAGCCGAGTCCTTTAAATTCAGCTTCCGCTTTATAAACGATGTACTTTCTCTTAATAATCCAAAATTCAAGGAATATTTACACACCTGATCTTTCCCAATGAGCTTGAAATTAAAGAGACCACTGATACACCTACCTCGAACTTAGATCTTTTGATATACATTGACGAAGATGGACGTTTGAAATCTAAGTATCATGACAAACGTGATGATTGCAAACTGTCCTTTTCTGAGCAGCAATATACCTTCATGTACAGATTATGGATTGTACAATTCACAGTTGAGTCGTTACTGCCGAACATGTAGTTTATACAGTGATTTTTTTTAATTTAGCAAAACATTGTCCCAAAAGCTGCTAAGTCGGGGATTCGTTCTGCCTTCGTTCATGTTGTTACTTTCAAAAATTCTATGGCCGTCATCATGACATCATTGACAGATATGACGTGTCTGTGTCCTAAGTAAAAAGGACATTTTCAGCTACATTTCACGTCTTCACTGATTTGCCATAACCGGTTTTGACTCAACCCTTGATTGACACACTGATAGTGTGACAGGTGCTGCTTAGTGGAGCAGGACATGCTTACCCATCTGGAGCACCCTTTGTCACTTCCGGTTTTTATGGGAGTTCACACTGTCAGTAGTTTAGTCTTTCGTGATGTCTTGTACATCATACTGTAAAATTTTAGTTTTGTCTTCGTCAGTGATGTTTGTGCTCCCGATATGTCTTTGTGATTGTTTAAATACTAATAAAGAGAATTACATGTATTTTTTCAAAATTTTACCATGATACTGTTAAATGGGTCAGAGAAGTAACACGTACCATAGATTTCAATTGGTTTTGTCTAAGGGTAAGCAAATGACATTAACCAATCAACTACCAAACAGATATTTCAAAACATTATATTCCTCACTTAGAGTGTGACGGGTGTCGCTAGCGGGGCAAGACATGCTTACTCGAGAGCACCTGATGTCACTCCCGCTTTTCATGGGAGTTCACACTATGAGTGCTTTAGTTTTTAATGTCGTCTTTCCGTGCCTTGTGGCTGTCCCACTTCCTTTTTTTGTCTTTGATTTTCTCTGTTGCCATTTTTGCCAAGTCTTTGGACTTTGATTTTTTATCATTACTTCCCTTCTTCCTTCGGTATTCTACTGCCGTTGTTATATATGCACTGAAGACATACATAGTCGAAATCTGCAGAACTCAGAGGTACTCTATAGGCCTATTTTGTTGTTTTACAAACAAACCATCTTCCATTACTGATACCCTACTCGCAGATTTTTTTAACCTTATGGATTGGCCAACGATATATAGCGTCCATAACAAAAGTATGGGAATTGTAAACCAACTTATTTTCGCGGATATTTTATTTCGCGTTTTGTCCCTTCTTGTGAAGTTCGTGGAGATTAATTTCCGCGATTTTCTATTTCTGTTCATGCTTTCATATAAGGCTATGAACTATTCGCGACGAATTATTATCGCGATATTTTCAAGCACGCGAAAGTCGCGAAAATACATCGCCCGCGAAAATAAGTTGGTTTACAGTAGTTTTAAGCATTTTTGGATCGACAGCTTTCACGTGTGCATAACAGGTTAAATACGTCTAACTCATAAACAGGTTTAAGTTAGTATATCCAAACTGGTTCTCAGAGATGTATAATCAAGTCCGGTAAAATGCCCGTCTGTCAATACCTCACATTTAACGTTATTTAATGTACAGCAGTGAAAATACCGGCATCGTACATGGTGACAGATTGTAAATTTAAAAAAAAAATGGTATTAAAACGTTCTTTCTATGTTAGACACTTCTAAGAAAACAAACTTACTTTAAATTATACGAATGAAGTGACGATAGATAATGATATCATCGATGCTTCAGTAATAGGAAAAGTCTCACATCGTAAATAAACCAACAACAAAAAACTAAGCAACACTAATAATTTTTTGATAACTAGTAAGTTATCAGTTGTAATCGTCATTGTTTATTTTAGGAAAAAAATATGTAAATAGGCAAGATGCAAATGCCTGTTTTTTTTGGCAAAGAAAGTACTAATACCATACATTTTGTAATTTGAAATCAATCAGTGGCATTATACAGTTCTAAGTAGCAAAAATCAACATTTGTATACAAGCTAGACAAAAAATCAATAGAAACTAGAGCTGTCGGCAAAGCCAGACTAATACCCCCGCAACTGCATTTGAGTACCAAGGCATGTCATTTTGAAATTTGACCTTTAGCCACATGGTAATTGAAAAGTAAATCTAACAGAAATAAAGCCTGTCAGGACTGAAATTATTCCAATCAGTTCATATCTGGTACATGTACTTCATTTAAAGGGTTATACATCAAATAATATATAATTCGGTGGATACAAACCTGATTTAACCAAGCTTTCGGCACAAAATGAGCAAGGAATTACTATCATTAAGGTCAAAGGTCAAAGTCAAGGTCACAGTGACCTAAATTTGGTACGCGACACATCATCTTCCCCTGATGCATCCACACACCAAGTTTGATAATCCTAGGTGCTACGGTACAAAAGTTCTCCTCCGGACACGGTTTTATTATCATAAAGGACAAAGGTCAAAGTCAAGGTCACAGTGACCTAAATTTGGTACGCGACACATCGTCTTCCCATGATGCATCCACACACCAAGTTTGATAATCCTAGGCGCTACGGTACAAACGTTCTGCTCCGGACACGGTTTTTTCTATCATAAAGGTCAAAGGTCAAAGTCAAGGTCACAGTGACCTATATTTGGTACGCGACACATCGTCTTTCCATGATGCATCCACACACCAAGTTTGATAATACATAGAATTAAAGGGAAAGTTGGTGAGCCACAGCCTATACTTGT
>MJUU01065333.1:1393-17502 GCA_002080025.1 Modiolus philippinarum | reverse complement strand
TTCCAGTTTCTTACTTAAATCTGATTATATTAGTGTCTGTACCAAAGGTATAGTTCGACAAATTTCATGTTGCTGTGTCTGTTCTACATGCATTTAGCAAAAATGTTACCCAATTCAGACATTAAAATGTCAAATTTTGGAAGTTTTTTTCATATATTCCAGACTGTGAAAACCAAACCCTTTTAGACCGCACATATATTGTACCTTATATCTCGTTATATATATATAGCAATAGCATCTCCCGTATTCTAATACAGCTGGATTTTCTAATAAACATCCAAAAATGTCACTGAGATCTCCTTTCCATCTGTTCAGATTTGAGTTGAGTTACTCATGTCTAGGGACGCCTTTCACCAAGATAGGTATTTTTCTCTTACAAATGTCGTTTTGATAGCAGCAATGACCGTCTCGAAACATGAATAATCAAAGGGTCAAATAAAAAATTAATTTCACTTTATAACACAATTTAGGTTTAATGTTATATTGAGGTCATTATTTTCTTTGGGTTAATGTATTTTTGAATGAATGAATCTTTTTTCTCATATACATAGCTATAGAGACAATAACAATACAGAATATACACAATAATAGCTAATACATGTATGTGAAATTTTGAATATTAAACATATTTAACGAAGACATTAGCATTAATCAGACAAATCAATTAAGTTAGAACTTGTGATAAGGAAAATTTTGGTACAAAATAAAAGTTTTTAAAATATTGGAAAAAAAAGTTATACAGTGATAATTGTTTTAAAAGTACTTATTCTGGATAGGCATAATTCATAGTTATTATTTTTTTATAGATCTGTCACAATTGTTTACAAATAAAAAAAAAATGATTGTCTACAATTCAGGAAATCATCCGATAACTCTTGGATATACATATGTAGCAAAAGTGATCATTATCAATAACATAAATGAAATACAACGATCCAATCCTCAAAATTTTCACCATTTTACTAACTGAAAAATCAAACTAACAAAACATAAAATTTTTATAAATTTTCTATTACATAAACATTCAGTTTCTGTATCTAGACATATCTGTGATCTCTCCTTTCAAATTTTGTTTCATTTTCTCTGCTATTTCCTGCAAACAAAAAATATCAATATATATGAAGATTGACGATTAACGGAATACATGTGAGACATTTATGACAACGTAAGGAAATAAAACATATGCACAATACTCGCCAATGTCTTATAATACCTAACATTTAACAATTTTTGCAAAAAAATATCTTTCCGCTTTCATACAGAACATATAATGAGGTAGAAAAACGTAAAATATAAGTAACATATGTAGGTAATTAATTATTTCATATACCGTATTATATGATTTTGCACAGTTTGAAGATCAAAGAAAAAAAGATTGGTTAAAATTCATACATCTCTATATATGATGTCAATCTATTTCACTACGAATATATAATGATTAATGATAATAACAAGCAATGTGACACCAGGTACCCTAGCTATTGAAACATATTTGTTCTCTCAGTATAAAGTCAATAACAGTATAAGTTATTTCCTCTCGAATTAGTTCCTGGGACCCTTGTTATAAAACTTGGACATCAATGACGGGAAGACGATTCCATAATTTGCCGAATAACTGCTCTGGTTGAATATCATAAAGAAAACAGACAAAGAAGTAATAATAATTATTTTCACTATCATGACATTATTGCTATCATTGCTTGGATTTACAATATATTTGTATAGACTTTGTCTCATGTGCATTTACTCCATATCCTTTCATTGTTAATTTAAGTCCAGAGTTTATCTCCCCTGCAGTGTGCAGTCCGTAAAAAGATTCCCCGTGAGAAAGATGTATGCTCTATATAGGTGTACTTGTTCTTGAGAGAAAATCTCATGGATACACCATCAATTTTTCAAAACTTTGGCATTCTATTTTTTTTGTAATTTCAAAATGCTATTCCGACCACATGTTTATAATGCGCACATCTAACTATTTTATTATGCCAAGTTTTTTTGCAAATGATTCGATGAGTGCCCTGTGGTTGTTTATATGTTGTGGTTGTGTTCTGTAGTTCATTTTCCGGGCAACGGATGACAACAGTTGTTAGAACACTTTGCCAGTTTATTTTAATGTTTGTTGACGATCCCAAATTCATGAGTACAATAGCATGGATGTGGCATTGCTCGACATCTAGCAATGTATTCCGCTCAAACCGGTGCTGGAGACCGTCTTGAACTTACTTTGAGATATCAGCCAAGCTCATTGTTGAAAGCCTCATGTTGACTTCAAAACAACAATATAAGCGTCGTTCTATTGCTTGATTCACCATGCATGTGTTGTCTCATGTGCATTTAACCCATATCCTTTCATTGTTTATATTGTACATGCAGACATCTCGTACAGATTTGAATAAAACAGATGCTGATTTAGTTTACTTTCTTTGTCCTTATAAGACGCGATACCTTGCGTATCACTATTCAATTTGTTCCATTAATCTAGAATATGAGGGATATTTTTGTTGATACAATGAAGTATGGGTATTCGGGAAATAAAAAATCTTAGATTTCTGATTTTGATTTTTGTAATATCACATCCCTTGTTCCTTCCGTATTCTATTGCTGTTGTTTCGTATTAATATGAAAAAACAGATAACTATGGATATAAGATGGAATATATCCATGCAAATCTTTACAAACAAGAATACTTTTATATCATTCGCCTATTTTGTAGCCAATCCCATCCAAGCTCACTATGAAAGTTCCACTCTACATCCTATTCAGCATCCTAGCAGCTTTTTTGGTACTGATTAAAACAGATTTGAATCATGTAGTAAACAGTTGTACCAGATCACTTTTCATATTCATATTCCCATATTCATATTCAAGAACTGGTCTCATATAAACAACATAAAGTGTTTCAATAGGGCTCATTATCAAGCTATACTTAAGTATGAGCAAATGTGAGTCGGCTATGCGCTCAGCATAACATCATTTATATTTTTTCAAGTTTTACTTGGTTCAAAATAAGACATAGAATCTTATGTCTGCACGTATTTTGTAGAGCAGTGCCATTCACATACAATGTAAAGATAGACTGCGTTTTCTTTCTAGTGAACAGAAGGATTTTTCTCATACGCATTAAATGTAATAGCCCAGTCAATGACCCATATTCTTAGACCCCCATTGTGAAAATTTATTCCGTATTTGTTTCCTGATCGTTAACAAAGCAGTATATATATCATCAGAAAATAATTTGATATTTTATGCCATCCAAGACGTAGTCGGGGTGACATATTGTTATTCTTATAATTATTCTCCTTCATCATCATCTTCTTCTTCCAATAATTCTTGTCCGAGCGATTATTTTGAAATGGCACGATTAAAATATTTCAAACTTTGCACAAAGTTTTACCACCATCTAAAATTGTATGCTGTGCCTTTGAAATTTTCAAAATGGAAGTCATTTCCAAGATGGCCGACAAAATTTCAACATTGCCCGATTTCAACGAAAATTGATTTCCAGGTAGATTTTCGGTGTGCGAATAAGAAGGAATCGTCGAATTGGTCGTCCGGGGTGACATCGGCTATTGCTTGCAATTGCTATGTCATTTTCAAACAGAAGAAACAGATAGGGATCCCGTATTGACTCGCATTAATAGATATCAAGTAGATTAATATTCGTTCATCCATCAGTGGCACTGTTGAGGGTTAGAGAAGTAACATGAGCCATGAATTTCATTGGCTTTCTGTCTAAGGGTCAGAAAATGACATTAACCAATCCGCTACCAAACAGACCTTTCAAAACACTATATACCTCACTGATAGTGTGACGGGTGTCGCTAGCGGGGCAGGACATGCTTACCCTTCCGGAGCACCTGATGTCACTCCCGGTTTTCATGGGAGTTCACACTATGAGTGCCTTAGTTCTTAATGTTATCTTTTCATTTCCGTGCATTGTAGCTGTCTCACGTCCTTGTTTTGTCTTTATTTTTATCTGTTACCGTTTTTGCCATGTCTTTGGACTTCGATTTTTGTAGTCATCGCTTCCCTTGTTCCTTCGGTATTCTACTGCCGTTGTTTCAGTATTATGCCTAAACTAATCTTAAAGTTTCCCGATAATTCCATTATATCCTAAATTGTAAAATATAAGTTTAGAGAGACAATAATTCAGAATAATAGTTATAAAACCCAACACAATGAGAAGATCAGTAGACAATCGGTCATAATCAAAAGTGTTATGCAGCTTTAAGTATCAAGAAATAATGCATATTTCACATACCTTCCTGTTAAAATGGCCTTTTCCTAGAAGGTAACAAAGTTTTGTGAATGCAGCTGATGAAGTCATATCTCCACACGGTATCACCCCAGCGTCTTCCAGTGCCTATGAAGAGGATATTGGTTATTAACTTGACTATATTGTTGGATCAAAGTGGTCGTTCCAAGTCGTTTTTTTTAAAAAATCAGTATGCAACATTTACGAAAAAGGGTCAGCCATACGTACAGTAATATTCGTTCCCTTTTGTATTGCAAGACTTAAACAACGATCTAATGGAATACCATAAGACCAGCCAAGATCATTTACAATGACCTTTTTGCATGGGGAATTCGAAAGTCGATATTAACATAAAACACATAAAACAGAAAAAAATACAATGTTCGAATAGCATAAACAGAGAATTACAATGATAATATATTAAGAGCTATTATGAACTAAAATAGAAGTAAAACTATGGTAATGAACACAACCACCACTATTCAGGAAAAAATAAAATAAAATAAAATAAAGTAAAGCGATTAATGCAGTTTAATAGGGGATCTTGGTAACTACATGAGAATTCATAAATGAAATGTTATTTTTCAATTCATTCATTGTACTTTAACTTCGAACAATTTAATTGATATCAAACTTAAACGACAATGCATTTCTGATAGTTTATACCTTTCCAGTTTCATATGACATAATAACCCCCCCTCTCAGACATTGTGTCACATTGACAACAACAGCACGTTTTTCTTCTTTAAACGCCTCCTTTAGAGCCAGAGGTGCATTGCCCGCCCCATAAGTTTCAAGCACTACTCCTTCGTGGCATTCAGTGAATTTCTGCACCTGTAAACAAAGCGAACCAACTTGATATATTTTCTTATAAATGTCGGTCTCATTGTATAGTAACAGAACAACATAAATTATATCAATATACTAAAACAAGAGATATAAAACAGATGTTCAGGATGCAATGCTACCCTGCTTCCCAAATTGTAGACAAAGTTTTGACTTAGTTCATTAATACAATGCAACCTGTTAACAACTAATCAAAGCTGGTATTTCACATCCCTTATTTTACGGTAATGTTTTACATAAGAGTAAAATTGCTTAAACTTGACTAACAAACTTATAAAACCTTTAAATCGTCTAATTCATAAGCGTTGTACTGGATTTGGCTTCCTATTTGGATATTTTTGGAAATAAGTACTTATTTTTGACTACTTTTGGATTATGGCTTTCCATTTTATTTGAATTTAATGCTGTTGATGAGAAGTTACTCCTTGAAACACGTGTACAGCATAACGAAATTTACTGTTTTTATGCAACTTCGGTAATTTTTGTATTTGTATTTCGCCGTTGGGCCGATGCCACTGCTGTTGGACCAGAGGTACCCGAGAATATTCACAAGCCCGATAGTCAGACTTGTCTGACATGAAAATTTTACCTTGCGTGTTATAGAAATTAACTGTTTTAATCAAAATTCTAACCACTTTAAAATACTGAGGCTTCATTCTGTGTATTTCCCTCGTTAGATGTCCTTGGTACTGGAATTGGCTTCCTATTTCGATATTTTTGGAAATGAGTACTTCTTTTTGGACTACTATTGGGTTATGGCTTTCCATTTTATTTGATTTTAATGCTGCTGATGAGGGTTACTCTTTGAAACACGTGTACAGCATAGCGAAATTTACTGTTTTTATGCAACTTCGGTAATGTTTGTATTTATAATTACGGTATTGTCGTCGTCATTACGTATGGCCTTCCTTGGTATTAACATTGATTTTTGATAGGGCCTTTGCACCTTAACTAAACACATTCTAAATTTCTGAAATTAGTATGGACACGGGTTATGTATTCTGGTATATGCAACAATCATTATGCTAAACTCCTCACGGGAAGGGCTCTTGGTGGAAGCTGTATACTGAGGGTACATAATTTTATTTGTCAGTTGGTAATGGGTCTGGAGCTTGAATGTAAGTTACTGCTAGTAGTCTTTTTTGATTTCATGTTTTTGTCCGTATATTTAGTTCTTTCAGTTTCATTTTTCAAAAATTGACTCAGTCCTGTTGCTAACTGAATTTTACTGTTGTTACTATTGTTTTTGATTTATCACATTGGCTAGGGCGAAGGTTTTGGCCCAATAAAACTAGTTTAACCCCCGTAACAGGTTTGCACCTGTCCTAAGTCAGGAAATTCATAAAGCCTTTGTGTGTCTTGTCTGTTTCCTACTTAGATTACTTTATGACTGTAGGAGTCTTTGATGGCGTTTATTTAGCTGAACTTTATTACTCTTTATTTAGGGGCCGACTCCGACCTGCCGTTGGGTGTGGGGTTTCTTCACCATTCATTGAAGATCTTATGGTCGCTTTGAGTTGTTATTACTCCCTTTTGGGTCGTTGTCTCTTTGACACATTCCCCGTTTTCCTTCTTTTTTCCCTAAATTTTATGAAATTAAAGAGTTGTCTTCTATTGGTCCTTTTGTCGGTTGACGGATGATTGCAGTTGTTAGAATACTTTGCCAGTTTATGTTTGTTGGCGATCCCGCATTCATGAGTGCAAAAGCATGGGAGAATCATTACTCGATATCTAGCATTTACATCCCAGCTCTTTTGTTCTAGCAGTGGTGATCTGAATCGGATCATCCCAGCAATCTCACCCCAGTCAGAACAAAGGATATATATATTTTTTATTTTTTGTCAAGGTTAGACATTGAGAACATTTTTTTCGACTTATACAGACACATCGCGTCCTCGTGTGAAGACTATTACTGAATTCCGCTCAAACCGGTGATAGGGGCCGTCTTGACTTCAAGATGAAGAGCAACAATTAAAGCGTTGTTGAATTGCTTGGTTTACCATGTATTTGTTGAGACTTTATCTCATGTGCATTCACTCCATATGCTTTCATCGTTCAATATTGATAGCTATACATAACTAGATTTTCCTTACTGGTCTCTCCCTGTAATTGATTCGGACTTTTGTTGTCACTTTTATTTAAAAATAGCATTATGCGTTTATAATAGTTCATTGAGAGATAAAATTTGCTGACTAAAAGACACATAAAACATTTGTGTACTTATTGTGATTTTCAATATAACCTGTTTTTGGACCAGTACCAGTACTGGGCATTGAACAAATGGTAATTGATATAACAAAATCCCTTTTTTAAAAAGATTTATTGCTTTTATTTTAGGTTGAGTAAAATTTAGACATTTGAACTTGAATTTTGTAATTTAAAAAGCAATTTAATAACTTCATTTTACAATTTTAAAACAAGTTTGCGTTTATCCAAGCAGAACCATTTACTTTTTTCGAACAAAACTCCAAGAAAGTTCATTGTTGAAGGCCTCATGGTGACTTCAATATTGAAAAAAAAACAATAAAAGCGTTGATCAAATGCTTGGTTTTACCATGTTTTTGTAGAAACTTTGTCTCATGTGCACTTACTGCATATCCTTTCATTGTTTATCCAAGAAATCGTTTAAGCGAAAAGGGTTTGGATATGCTCAGTAATTTCAGAAAACTAATATCTTTGAATTAAATAGTGAAAACAAGACGACGACTGAAAAAGGTCCTTCTGGTAAAAGCAAGTGAGCCGAACCGATAATTTTTGGCAGTACATCGAACAATACCAAGATGAAC
Organism: Modiolus philippinarum; assembly: GCA_002080025.1. Taxonomy (NCBI): domain Eukaryota; kingdom Metazoa; phylum Mollusca; class Bivalvia; order Mytilida; family Modiolidae; genus Modiolus; species Modiolus philippinarum. The sequence continues at coordinate 9,615 of MJUU01065333.1, read as the reverse complement.
ATAAATCTGAGTAATCGAAAACTTAACTCACAACTAATAAGTAACAAATATGACTCACAATTGACTGATGGTTAAACGCAATAAAATATTAGAAAAATGAAATGCAACTTACAATTGTTGGTGTTATTCCTGGATATAATTTCAGCAAACAAACTTTGTTGCTCAGTTTGTTTAATCGTAATTTTTCCGGGTCAGTTTGTGGCTGTATTAATTCATCACTTTTAACTGTAGGTTGAAAATATGTTTAAAAATATCATGACAATTCTAAAGTGTTTTTTTTTATCAAATCAAAAATGGCAATGAAACAGTAAATGCTTTTATGACATTATATATAGACGAATTTTATATTTCGTACAATTTTAATTGTAAGTAAAAAAAGTTTTCCAAAGGATTGGTTGCATTAAGGCCTTAAATCGGCCAACTAATTTGCTAAAAAATAAATTTAGTAAGGACATAATTTATTGGACACCTTTCAACACCAGAACATTTGTAATTTTTAACTATATGTGATTTTTTTTAAACATTGCTTCATTCCACTGAAATTAGGTCTTTCCTAATACCGCTCTTGATGGCAATTAACACTAAGCCGATGGAAAAATAATCAACATGGGTATATTCAAACTGAATTTTAACCCTGCCTTGCATTCGGAACCAAGCTAATAATTTTACAAGAGATTACTTATTTAATAAGAACTAAGCATGCAAAATGTCAAGCTGGTTCCGCGTGCAAGTCATATTAAAAAATTTTAAAAAAATGTATATTTTAAGTGAAAATTCAGTACATTTTGATAGTTTGTTTTGTTACCTGTTTTATTTATCAAAGTTTGATTGGTTTATATATGCAAATTACAGCTTTATACACATCAAAATTCCCAGTAAATGTGGTTTTGCTATTGCATGAGCTTTTTTCTGACCTGGCAATTTTCCAAATAAGCTGAACAAGATCTGATTTGATATGTTAGATCATATTTACTTTGTTATTTTTTCCGTGTTTGTTATTTCCCGATACAGAAATGTGTTTTTGTGTATTTGAAACAATGTATATGAGCCGTGGAATAATCAATTGCCCTAAAGCAACATCTGAGCATATGTAAAAAATATTCCGAAGAAATTTGGTTATCTATTGCCTAATTTCTTTGTATTTTCAAGCTTATTACCTTTATATAAAATATTTTCTATTTTATAACTGTCTTTAAAGAAGAATTTGTCTTTTTAGAAATGGTTCCCCTCTCGATATGTTACAGGAGCCCCTATAACTTTCCAATTAAGGTGACACTTGGACAGATATGAATCTAACAATCGCCTGCATCAGTTAAAATATAACACATACATACATCTTTAGTTTTACATGCTTCATTGGTATAATTCTTTATAAAACCTCTGAATATTTAACAAAAATATTTTTTAACTGCACCAAAAAAGTGCATGTTATTCACATTCAACAATGCATGTCTTAGTGTTTAAATTCGAGGCAAAATTTTTGAAAAAAAAAATTATGATAAAGGGACAATTTTTCTTTTCCCATAGTTAATTATCCATTTCCGGGTGGCGATGTTCCATTAGCGCCATCATATGGTGTTTACATATCTCAATTTGTTCGATTTGCTCGAGTATGTAATAACGTTTGTGATTTTAACGAACGGAATCTTTTCATAACTGAAAAACTATTACACCAGGGTTTTTGTTATCATAAACTAGTTAAAACCTTTACTAAATTCTATCATCGATACAAAGACTTAGTTCATGAATACAATGCAACCTGTAAACATCTAATCAAGGCTGGTATTTCACATCCCTTATTTTACATTTTACGGTAATGTTTTACATAAGAGTAAAAAATACTTAAACTCGCCTAACAAACTTATAAAACCTTTAAATCGTCTTATTCATAAGGGTTATAATTACGGTATTGTCGTCAAGTCATTACGTATGGCCTTCTTTGGTATTAACATTGATTTTTGATAGGGTCTTTGCATTTGACTAAACATATTCTAAATTTCTAAAATTTGTATAGCATGGACACGGGTTATGTATTCAGGCATATGCATGAAATCATTATGCTAAACTCCTCACAGGAAGGGATCTTGGTGGAAGCAGTACACTGAGGGTACATAACTAAATTTGTCAGTTGGTAATGGGTCTGGAGCTGGCATGTCAGTTAACTGCTAGTAGTCTCTTGTGATTTCATGTTTATGTCCGTATATTTAGTTCTTTTAGTTTAATTTTTCACATTTGACTCAGTCCTGTTGCTAACTGAATTTTACTGTTGTTACTGTTGTATTTTTATTTATCACATTGGCTAGGGGGAAGGTTTTGGCCCAATAAAACTAGTTAAACCCCGTCGCAGCAGGTTTGCGCCTGTCCTAAGTCAGGAAATTTATTAAGCCTTTGTGTTTCTTGTCTGCTTTCTCGTTAGTTTACTTTATGTCTATAGGAGTCTAGGATGATGTTCATTTCGCTGAACTTGATTACTCCGATTATTAAGGGGCCGACTCCGACCTGCCGTTGGGTATGAGGATTCCTCGCCGTTCATTGAAGATCTTATTTTGGCTTTGAGTTGTTATTTCCCCCCTTTGGGTCGTTGTTTCTTTGACACATTCCCCGTTTCCCTTCCTTTTTCTATGTATCTCAAGAGTAAAAAAGATACTTATACCAACCAAGCTTTTAAAGTCGACAAAATTATTTAATTTAAGTCCAGTATCGTGATATTTTGTTTAAAATATATGTATAAGTATATGAAAATATGTTGGACGAGCACAAGTTCATAGTAATATCCAGAAAATGTCAGAAAATCGGATGGTATAGTACTCCATTTACATCGAAAAATGAAATTTTTGTGTATATTTTTCTCACAAAGAGTTATCTGTGTTAAACTGTATTATTTCCTTTCAAAAAAGAAGCACTATTTGCATATTATTTAAATATCAAAATGAGGTTCATTGTTGTTTTGGCAATGTGCTAATCTTTTTTCTTTTTCATACTCTATTTATTCTTTGACATGGATGCTAATAAAATCACGTGATCACGTGACTTGCACTTGCGCGTTTTGATATTTATTGTATAACCTTAAACTACATATATTGTAGGTTACTTTGAAACATATTATATCAAAATTCAAGGTGGGCCGGAAAACGGCCTTATTGCAACCCATCCTTTTATTTAAAGGAATAAGTTTGTCGTTTGACTATTTGAACGTTGTCCTTGAGCTATTGGTTACTAGTTTACAACGAATTTATTCTGCAAATAAGGTAACATGGACTGAAATTGTAAGTGTATAGAGTTTTGTAATGTAAACTACCATGTTATAACTCGCATATTTATGTTCGTCTTCTGTGGAGTTTCAAAAGATGATTGTTTGTTCAAATGAAATAAAGAGGGACAACAAGTTACATCTACAATTGTTGAAAGTTATAATTACATGCTACAATCTGCCAGGAAATTGTACAGTAAAAAGACAAAAATAAGACAAAAGACAAACATTAACAAGGATAGAAACTCGGGACAGTCGGACCTGGTACCGGCAAAAGTTAAACCTCCGAAACCAAGGCTTTACATATACTCAAAAATTATTTTATTCCTTCGTAATATATAACACGTTATTTTGTTTGTTAACTTTCACGGAAGACACACTTGTTCCTAATTTTCAGGATATAACCTTAAGTAAATAACAAAATACCGAAGTTACTGTTAATCTAGTTTCGTTTCTGCAGATGCGCATTTCGACAACTTATGTCTATTCAGTGCAGATCAAATCAAAACATTTGTAAATCCATATACCGAAATATGTGTAAAAATCATTTGATAGAGATCAATGATCTAAATCCAAATTAAACTTAGGACAGAGCTTTGGAAGAGGGAGATAATCCTTTGTTTTGAACACAATAATTGAATTTTATTAAAACAATTTACAAGGTGCTAGGTACACTTTTGCAGTGTGGTTTCTTGTTTTTGGTAAAAAAAATTTTCGCTATACAAATCATTGGTCTGGCCAGAGACTTCTAAATACAGAGATTAGCAACTAGATATAATAACACGATTCATCGCAGCCACTATAGAAAAACACCTATAACTCAAAAATGAATAAAGATATCAAAATAAAATTTTCAATATACGAAATGTTAAGTTTTCGTCTTTCAGAAGATATATTTTAAAAAATTCTTCTTTGTATCAGAAAAAGTAGTGTTTGACATGCTACACCATATAAAAACCTAAAGTAACATACGTTCTCAAACTAAATCGATAATTTGAATTTGATATGCAGACTTTAACTCGTCATAAAAAAGTAATTTTTAAAGATCTCGAACAAATAATTCTGATTAGCGATATGGGAATCAGTTTTGAGTCTAATGAACTATTTTTTTTAAAATTTTCTACGATAGAAATTGTACGAGGAGTATATTGCACAAAATGTTTATCCATTTGTGGCCGATTGTTGTTCTTTATGTCATAACTGATTAGTTCATAAGTTTCAAATCTCTGTGTTTAAACGTCTCTCGTCTGGCTTACTTGAAACTTTTGTTATTCTATTTCTAGCACAATCACATTAATAGATGATATCATGATCGTACATACAAATAATAGATCACAAAAGTCAAATTTTGCGTACCTTCGATGCGTCCTTCGTTGTCGACAGTAGCTAAAGCTGGGTAATTTGGGGATTCGTATGCATCGTATTTGACGCAATCTTTCTTTGCTGTTCTGTTTCCCCTAAATATCTTGTTATTGAAACAAATCACTACCTGAAATGTATTTACTTGAATTAAGAGAATAATTGGACTTCTCCATGGATTAGATATGCGAATATGAGATTGTACACTCTTCCGAAATACCGATTCTCTTGCTGTTTTATGAAGTTCTTGCTGTGTTTGTGCTTTGATTCTATTCTTATTGATTTATTTGTGTTGCCAAATTTAGGGCTCGTAATTTCGTTGCCGTTATTAAGTATCTTATTCATGACTTAATCATGAATAAAGTTATCGAACAGAATCTTCAAGAGCGGAAACCTAAGAGCAAAAAGACAAAGTATAAAACACCGGAAAAATTGTAAACCACAATGACCTGACTTGGTACAGGCATTACAAAACAGACAAATTGTAAACCATAATGGCCTGACTTGGTACAGGCATTTCAAAACAAGAAAAATTGTAAACCATAATGGCCTGACTTGGTACAGGCATTACAAAACAAAAAAAATTTAAACTACAATGGTCTGACTTGACACAGGCATTACAAAACAGAAAAATTGTAAACCACAATGACCGGACTTGGTACAGGCATTACCAAACAGAAAAACTGTAAACCACAATGACCGGACTTGGTACAGGCATTACAAACAGAAAAATTGTAAACCACAATGGCCTGACTTGGTACATGCATTACAAAACAGAAACATTGTAAACCACAATGACCTGACTTGGTACAGGCATTACAAAACAGAAAAATTGTAAACCACATTGGCCTGACTTGGTACAGGCATTACAAAACAAGAAAAATTGTAAACCACAATGGTCCTGACTCTGTACAGGCATTACAAAACGGAAAAATTGTAAACCACAATGGCCTGACTTGGTACAGGCATTACAAAACAGAAAAATTGTAAACCACAATGACCGGACTTGGTACAGGCATTAAAAAACGGAAAAATTGTCAACAACAATGGCCTGACTTAGTACAGGCATTACAAAACAGAAAAATTGTAAACCACAATGGCCTGACTTGGTACAGGCATTACAAAACAAGAAAAATTGTAAACCACAATGGCCTGACTTGGTACAGAAATACAAAAAAGAAAAATATTTAAACCACAATGGCCGGACTTGGTACAGGCATTTCAAAACAGAAAGATTGTAAACCACAATGGCCTGACTTGGTACAGGCATTACAAAACAAGAAAAATTGTAAACCACAATGGCCTGACTTGGTACAGGCATTACAAAACAAGAAAAATTGTAAACGACAAAGACCTGACTTGGTACAGGCATTAAAAAACGAAAAAATTGTAAAACATAATGGCCTGACTTGGTACAGACATTACAAAACAAGAAAAATTGTAAACCACAATGGCCTGACTTGGTACAGGCATTAGAAAATAAGCAAAAATTGTAAACCACAATGGTCCTGACTCTGTACAGGCATTACAAAACGGAAAAATTGTAAACCATAATGGCCTGACTTGGTACAGGCATTTCAAAACAAGAAAAATTGTAAACCATAATGGCCTGACTTGGTACAGGCATTACAAAATAAAAAAAAATTTAAACTACAATGGTCTGACTTGACACAGGCATTACAAAACAGAAAAATTGTAAACCACAATGACCGGACTTGGTACAGGCATTACAAAACAGAAAAATTGTAAAACACAATGACCGGACTTGGTACAGGCATTACAAACAGAAAAATTGTAAACCACAATGGCCTGACTTGGTACAGGCATTACAAAACAGAAAAATTGTAAACCACAATGGCCTGACTTTGTACAGGCATTACAAAACAGACAAATTGTAAACCACAATGGCCTGACTTGGTACAGGCATTACAAAACAAGAAAAATTGTAAACCACAATGACCTGACTTGGTACAGGCATTACAAACAGGAAAATTGTAAACCACAATGACCTGACTTGGTACAGGCATTACAAAACAGACAAATTGTAAACCATAATGACCTGACTTGGTACAGGCATTACAAAACAAGAAAAATTGTAAACCACAATGGCCTGACTTGGTACAGGCATTACAAAACAAGAAAAATTGTAAACCACAATGGTCCTGACTCTGTACAGGCATTACAAAACGGATAAATTTTAAACCACAATGGCCTGACTTAGTACAGGCATTACAAAACAGAAAAATTGTAAACCACAATGACCGGACTTGGTACAGGCATTAAAAACGGAAAAATTGTCAACAACAATGGCCTGACTTGCTACAGGCATTACAAAACAGAAAAATTGTAAACCACAATTGCCTGACTTGGTACAGGCATTACAAAACAAGAAAAATTGTAAACCAATATGGCCTGACTTGGTACAGGAATACAAAAAAGAAAAAAGTTTAAACCACAATGGCCGGACTTGGTGCAGGCATTTGAAAACTGAAAAGTTGTAAACCGCAATGGGCTGACTTGGTACAGGAATACAAAAAGGAAAAAATTTTAAACCACAATGGCCGGACTTCGTACAGGCATTTCAAAACAGAAAAATTGTAAACCACAATGGCCTGACTAGGTACAGACATTACAAAACAAGAAAAATTGTAAACCACAATGGCCTGACTTGGTACAGGCATTACAAAACAAGAAAAATTGTAAACGACAATGACCTGACTTGGTACAGGCATAAAAAAACGGAAAAATTGTAAACCATAATGGCCTGACTTGGTACAGACATTACAAAACAAGAAACATTGTAAACCACAATGGCCTGACTTGGTACAGGCATTAGAAAATAAGCAAAAATTGTAAACCACAATGGTCCTGACTCTGTACAGGCATTACAAAACGGAAAAATTGTAAACCATAATGGCCTGACTTGGTACAGGCATTACAAAACAGAAGAATTGTAAACCACAATGACCGGACTTGGTACAGGCATTAAAAACAAAAAATTTGTAAACCACAATGGCCTGACTTGGTACAGGCATAACAAAACAAGACAGATTGTAAACCACAATGGCCTGACTTGGTACAGGAATACAAAAAAAAAAATGTAAACCTCAATGGCCTGACTTGGTACAGGCATTAACAAAACAAGAAAAATTGTAAACCACAATGGCCTGACTTGGTACAGGCATTACAAAACAAGAAAAACTGTAAACCACAATGGCCTGACTTGGTACAGGCATTACAAAACAGAAACATTGTAAACCACAATGGCCTGACTTGGTACAGGCATTACAAAACAGAAAAATTGTAAACCACAATGGCCTGACTTGGTACAGACATTACAAAACAAGAAAAATTGTAAACCACAATGGCCTGACTTGGTACAGGCATTACAAAACAAAAAAAAATGGAAACCACAATGGCCTGACTCGGTACAGGCATTAAAAAACAGAAAAATGTAAACCACAATGGCCTGACTTAGTACAGGCATTACAAAACAAGAAAAATTGTAAACCACAATGACCTGACTTGGTACAGGCATTACAAAACAGAAAAATTGTAAACCACAATGGCCCGACTTGGTACAGGCATTACAAAACAGAAAAATTGTAAACCA
>MJUU01065330.1:746-14673 GCA_002080025.1 Modiolus philippinarum | reverse complement strand
AAGTATCGCGGGCATCGATATAATATCGAATGAAGAAAATCTGCTTTTCTTTTATATTTTAGGTAAAATTACAGAAAGTTGAAGTATCGATATTATATCGAATGAAGAAAATCTGCTCTTTCTTTTATATTTTAGGTAAAATTACAGAAAGTTGAAGTATCACAGCCATCGATATAATATCGAATGAAGAAAATCTGCTTTTTCTTTTATATTTTAGGTAAAATTACAGAAAGTTGAAGTATCGGGGGCATTGATATTATAGAGAATGAAGAAAATCTGCTTTTTCTTATATATTTTACGTTAAATTACAACAAGTTTTAGTATTGCAGGCATCGATACATTATGGAATGAAGAAGGTCTGCCTTTTCTTAAACATATTTTAGTTAAATACCAAGTTTCAGTATTGTGGGTGCATCATTTTAATGATGCACCTCTTCTGATATTTGATGCTTGCGGCTGTTTGCAGGATATTTTATTTACTACAGGATTGATTTTTATTCAGTTTTCTAATTTATTTATCTAATTGTTTATTTTACAAAATGACGGAAATTACAATTTTCGAATACATAAAAGTGACTCTTTTCTGATAGTTCAGTTATGGTTACGGCAAAATTGAAGAAAATTGCACTCAACGTGTGAAAAATTTGTGCGTTCGTCCGTGTGGTACGGAATGTGAGACGTATCCATCGCTGTATCAAATTTTGAGTATTTACAGTTCTTTTATTGTTTTAGAGCTCTACGACTAATTATATAATCAAAGCAGTCATGATTCTATGACAGGTTAGTGCGGTCAGGGCTCTATGACTGGCCAGAGCAGTCAGGGCTCTCCGACAGGTCAGAGCAGTCATGATTCTATGACAGGTTAGAGCAGTCAGGGCTCTATGACTGGTCAGAGCAGTCAGGATTCTATGACTGCTCCAAGTTAACTTCAAGTTAACTTAGGACTGTTCTCATGACTGCTCCCCAAGTTAACTTGGACGAGAGGTTATGTCTGCACCCTACTGTATTTTTTCCCCGACACGAGCTAGAGGAACTTGTTCGTTGTTGTCGAATACAGTTCCTAAACAGAATCACTTCTGAGCGCTTGAGAAGAATTGGCATCTTTACCTTTTTACATACGATATTTTTTACAAACATACAAGAAAGGTTTTAACTACACGTGACAATATCAACGGGCAGTAAACGGCGGAAGGTGCTAACTCGTCACGCAACATTTGCATAAATTTTCACTTAATTCATTTCAACGCTCAAAAAAGATTTGACAGAAAAACTATCTGTTTAATTTACACAATTTTTAAATAAAAACTAGAAAACCAGGCTGTATTCTGTATACTGATTTACCAATTAAAAATGAAAATGAAAAAGAAAGGAAATGGGGTAAATGTCAAGTAGACAACATCCCATATCCAGATTAAAACGACCCAAAACAAAGCATCTAGGGGTCACTGTACGGTCTTCATAATTTCATTGCCACAATATATACATGTACCTGATTTTTACAGATTTCAGTGTGAGTGATGGCCTGGTCGAGTGGTTAGGCCACTGGACTGGTAATCCAAGGGTTGCAGGTTGTTTTTGTTTTGTCTTTATGAAATACGTGTACAAACTTGGTTCAGAGCGTTCAAACTGAAAAATACAGTTCAACCCTATACAAAATTTTTAACCGAAGGATCAAGTCTCCGGAGGTGGAGTTAATGTGTTTCGACGAGTGGAAAAGGGGAGGGGGCACTGGTTGATCACAGAGGTTACCGACGAACTCGAGTATACAGAATTTTAGTAATAAACACACATTATGAGATCTTTCATCTGATTGTATCTTAAAGAAAAATATTAATTTGAAGAATGCTGTAATCTCGAGACTCACATTTAAGTATAAAACACGTTGGGAAACTAACTTGTTTAATGTGGGTCAATTCCTATACAGAGGTATATACAGACGTGTTGTCAACTATATTAATGGGTAGTTTACTTTGACATCATATTTATGTTACAGTAAATGTGTGTAATTAGTAAGGACAAGGTGCGATAAGGGGTTGATTTGGCCCAAGATTCCAGTGAATTTCTAAGTTGCACCTCAAGATTTTCTTTCATGTTCGTTTCAAAATTGAGATCCAATTTACAGAAAACATACAAAAATTAGAACCACTGACGTCACAATAAGTACATTTCTGACGTCATGAAAAGGCTACTTTTCAGCATTTTCATAGAAATATACCAAATTTGGCAGATTTTCGAGCAGTTTTCCTAGCCGGAAATATCGAGCACATTCAAGAACCAATTAGATAATTTACCAACATATCGGTACAAATGAATTGAACCTCTCATATGAATATTTTTCTTGGTTCTTGCATGTGCTCAATATTTCCTATTCAGAAAAAGTAGTCAAAATTGGTCAAATTTGTCATTTTTCGACAAAATCTTTAATTTGTCCCTTCTTCTACACTCAAAAACTCTGTAATCATACATAAATATTTGAGAAATGTCACTGTTTACTGAAAAGCCATACTCATGGAACATTTCAATGAGAAAATTCTGTGAGTTCGACTTAATTTATTTATCAGGCCAAATAAGGCCCTTACCGCCCCTACTCCTTTCATGAAATTACCGAAAATTTAAGAATGACATGCAATTCCTAAAAGGTCTAGTAATTACGTGAAATTACTGAATTTTGTTAGTAATTACATGAAATTACTGAAGTTTTTAGAGAATTTTACACACTTTTACTGAAATCAAAATTTTTCAAAATTCTTCATTGAATTTACTTTTACCAAATTGTAAGAATGCTTATACTTAAATGTACTGGTATGTATTACATAGACTGGATTGATTCTCTATTATTGTCCATTGATTACATTTCGAAGATGTGATTATGTTCTAACTATATAAATTAAATAAAGCATAATGGGTCTGATCTAAACTTAAAATTATGCCGGCAATATTTTGAAAACAAGTTACAGATGAACATAATGAAACTTGAGGTACAGGCAGATAGAATAGCCAAGAGAAGCAACTTTAAACTAAGTTGTAATGTCACATTAGCAATTCCTAGAGTTTACCATGGCAGGGGAATCCAAAATCTTCATGTGCGTTGTCAGCAGTGTCAATCTTGAGACACAACAGTTACTAGTATATCATGAAGTCTGTGCATGTTCAGTGGCGGTCTTGACGGAGGCGTCCCCTTTGCCACCAAACATAAACATGTTGTAGGAATTTAGTATCAAACTACACATATGCCTATTTTTTAACGCATGATCCAAGAATTATACTTGAAATATTAATAAGATCTTTGATGAAAAAAAGAGTCGAAAAAATTTCGCGACCTTAATACCATATATTGATTTAATGCAACCCCGTTCTAAAATCATGGATCCGCCCCTGATTTTTGCCCATTGCATATTCAGTTGTAGGATCTACATGGAATTTCCTTGATTTTGATCTTCAAAATTAAAACAAAAATATCAATTTGTTTTCTTAAAACTGAGATGCAGATCAAATACAAGGTTACATTTTGATGTGACATTTAATAAACAATCAAAAATAATGTCAGATTGACTTAGGAGATAATTTCAAGGTTCGTCAGTCGTATGAAAATTTGAATTTTCAGACCTTAATGTCCCAATATAACTATTTTGTCATAATGGCTGAAAATGTAAAGTTCCCCAGCTTCATTGCCAAAGTTTACATACAAAGTCACCACAAAAACAAGAAACATGGTAAGACAACAAAGCTTTGAATTCCAACAACAATTATGTAACAAACCTTATTTAAGTACCTTTTAAACTCGAAGTTAGGGAGAAAACTGTTAAGTCAATTTTTGAATATTCTTCATATGACAAACTTACTATTAAGATATGGCTTGATGTCTGGCCTATACTACAGGAACCAATTTCTGTTATGTTCTTGAAAAGAATATTGCTTTTTGAAACCGTCGACATTTCAGATCCTTCAACGGAAATATCTTCGTCAAACGACAAGAGAACAACCAGTTGGAGATGGACAGGTATTTTCGAAGTGTTGTAACAAACTTGTAAGTGTTTAAAAGCCACTGTATTGTGTGTTATAACAGTACCACATGTAAAAATAAGTAATCTGCACAAGAAAATAATGTTTAATTTTCAAAATGCCCCAAACGGTCTTATTACACTACTAAATTATGTTTGGTTTGCTGAATAAAGAACGTATATTTAGATATATATGTCCTTTGCTGAATGCATAAATTTTCATGATCTATAATTTTTTATTTATCAAAATTTAAATTCAGTAAATGTGTGTAAAATTCAAGATTTTTTTCAGTAATTTTATGAAATTACTAGACTTTTTGGGAATTTCATGTATTTCCTAAATCACCTAGTAATTACATGAAATCCCTAAAAATTTTAGTAATTACACGTAATTCCTGATTACACATATTTACTGTAACATATATAAATGGGTCGTAAATTAGCCCCAAATGGCCAAAATCTCTACTGGTTGCTGTAATTAATCAAGTTTTTATCATTATTTTGATTATTTCATGCTTAAGAACATTCCTGCTGTGAAATTAATGGTTTTCTGACCCCAATTACACATTTTTACTATACAGTTTGGTTACTTTTTTTAAAAAAAAAATTACTATATGAATGGGTCAATATTTTGTTTGGGGAACTATATGAAGGGGGGGGGGTATTTTCAAAATGCCAGCGGCTTGCCTGTACCCAATTCCACCTGAAGTGACCCTCCCGTGTGTCACGTGAATGATGTAAGAAAAGATAATCAAAAGAATAATTGTACATTTCGTCTATTTAAAAATAAATTTTGCTATAAAAAATAGTTGAATATTGAGGAATTTAGATTACATAGTATTCTAAATTTCTGGTTGGTGCACATCAATTAGAAATTTAAAGGGGGAGATTGTAGATGAGCGCATTTGTAAATTATGCAATAAACAAATTGAAGATAAGGTACATTTTTTACTGAACCATGATAAACTAGAAAAGATAAGGGAACTAATCATTAAGAAAATTGTAAACAAATATGATAATTTAAAATCATGTAGTAATCAATATTGATTCATTATAACCATTGTGCGATTCTGAATTTTGACTGTTTGTTTGTCTTTATATGTTGTACAATCTACACGCAAGAGCGCCTAAATTTGGGCGATAAAATGATATGTATTGTATTGTATTTAATGACCATGCATATGTGGGAAGGGGCTGAGCAAATCTTTAAATTTTACCAGAAATATCAATTTCCAGGGTTTATATACAACCTCTTCCTGTGTCCTGATGACATTTTCATCCGGAATTCCCGACCTTAAAAAGGGGCCATCCCGATTGCCCGAAGTTAAAAATTGCCAATCACGGCGTCCCGAAAATGGTCTTGCCCCCATATCGTATGTGTCTGCATTCAGACTCTGTTTCATGTGTTTCAGATTTAATTGACCTCAATAGGCAAATACAAATTATACTACGTTCTCCGTTATTGATGGGGAGTATTTTTGTACCCATGACGAAAGTAAGGGTCTAATAATAAAAATAATAAAAAGACTCAATTCTTTATTTTCTATTCATTATTTCATTTAAGAGAGTTTAAAAAAAATAAAATAAGAGTGAAATCTCATGCCTTAATTTTGTTTTGAAAAGCTTTTCCAAAAGACCAAAAATATAACAAAATAGATGTAAGAAATTTTTATGCATAAGAAGTCGCAAAACTGACGGGAAAGGGCCTTTTCAATCAAACACAAATGTTTATGGAGTCAATAAAAAAAAGATTATAATCCAATCACACTATGCCATGATAGCAGTATGACTGAGATCGGGATAATCGCGGTAAGGTCGTAGTAGGGTTGTAGAAAGATCTTCACGTGGAACAATTTTAAACATGCTAAAAAAATCGTAGTGCAGTCGTTATAAAATCTGGTCGTAGTAAGGTCGCAGTAGAGTCGTAATAAGGCCTTGGAAAGATCAAGGTAAGATCTTCATGATCGTGGTAGTGTCGTAGTGGAATCGTGAGATGCCAGTCGAGAAGACTGCACTGCGTTCACGATGCTACTAAGATCTCATTAAACGGCTATTCCTCTGCGACAGATCCATGTTTCTCCATGATCACCGCACGATTGAGCTATGATATAACAGACGTTAGTACAAGTTCATGGTGACTTTATAGGGGACCGTGCAATAGTCCGAAGGTTCATTGGTCCGAATGCCCATTGATCCGAAGGCCCATTGTTCCGAAGTCCTATTATTCAAAAGGTCCATTGGTCTGAAGGCGAGTCCGGAAGTCAATTTTCGGCTATGATTAAGAAATATAACGTGACGGTACCCAAATTGTACCAAATTTAACATTTTTACCTAACCACTTAAAACATTGCAAATAAACTTAATAAATTAATATTTTTTTCATTCTTCGGCCCAAACCCTCCGTGATCAGTACAACATGTGTAGACGGTAAGTGGTAGCGTACAGGGACGGTGATTTTGAAGCGTGCAGAGTCATGAAGGGTGGCTTATGAAGGGTGGCTTTTTCGGGTATATTATGAATATTTTGTAATAATTGGTCATTTAAGAGATAACCATACTATATTTTAGGATCTGAGGGGGTAAATCGTAGATTTTACCGTGGCAAACTGATGTTTGCGACAGTAAAATCTTAGATTTACCCCTGAAGATCCTAAAATACAGTTTGGTTATCTCTATTCTAATGCAAGTCTGCAAAAAAGCATATAAAATCGATTTTTAAATCACAGGAAGTTTGGTATGCGTCTGCGCCATTACATGCTATTGGTTACGTAGGTAAATCGTGGATTTTACCCCCTCAAAATTCTGACGTCATCCAATCAAAATTAGCGTTACAAACATAAGTGCATTAGAATGATATAGTTTTAACATAACATTGGGATTATTTACGAATTGATGTAGCCTATAGTTTCCATGTTCAATACGCCCTGGAATTATGCAAACACTTAACGAATATGTAAGTCAGAGAAAAAGCTCTTTAAATCTTTTATCCACAAGATCCAATGTCAAACTATGTAGCCCACTGTGGATTATGTTGGATGATATGCAGACTTGTCGTACACATTTTAAAAGTGACTTACCAAGTACTAGTTTCTGAAGTTTTCGTTTAAATTGGCTCTTTGGCTTCAAAAGAAAGATATCTATAGAAATTCCTTCCCATGGGTCAAATGTTTAACTATGTTTTTTTTTGCATTGGCAGCTACATTAGATGAAATAGTAATTTCCCGGACTCATTTTTGAGAGGGCCAACTTAGGACAATTGTGAATATTATACCGAAATAACTAAAAATGAAATCAACCCATGATTAATATACAACGGCAAACGAATAACGAAGCAAAAATAAGGAAAGTCAAAAATCCAAAGCCAAGGCAATTAATATCCATCACGAATTGAGACAGCATGACAGAGACGAAACAAATAAACAAATATGAATAAGAACGCAACAACAATAAAGCATCTACAGTGTGAACTCCTACAAAAAGAATGTACCCTAGGTAAATGTGAGATCGGAAAATTGGACAAACTTGATGAATGTGTTCTGGACCATCACAGAAAGTTCGTAAAACAGCCCTTTGGCTGTTGGTAGGTACATGTAATGTAATACCTTTTATATGAGCTTTAGGTTCTGACTCCTGCACCCGTAGGGCCAAGCCCGTGCCCTTTCAAAAAATTTACACGATAAATGTTTGTAAACAGGAAGACCAACTTGACACGTGTCGACCAGACTTTTATCGGAAATTTGCCAAAACGACCCTCAGGCTGCAGGTTGGTACATGCCAGACCTTTCATTTGAGTCATAGGGTCTGACTCCTTCATCCGTAGTGTCAAGTCAGGCACGGTTTCAAAGAATGTACCCTAGGTAAGTGCGAGATAGGAAAATTGAATCAACTTGATGAATGGTCTGAGACTTCACAGAGAGTACGCCAAAACGACCCTTCGACTGCAGGTAGGGACATGCAATACCTTTTATATGAGGGTCAAAAACCCAGTCAGGGGCCATTTCAAAGAGGGTACCCGGTAAAGGTTTGCATAGTGTGAAAACCAACTTCACACATGTCGGCTGGACCTTTATTGAGAGTTCGCCAGAACGACACTTAGGCTGCAGGTAAGTACATGCGAGATCGGAAAATTCAATCAACTTGATGAATGTGGCCTGGACCTTCACAGAGAGTTCGTCTGAACAACTTTTTGGCCGCAGGTAGATACAAGCAATACCTTTCATATGGGCTATAAGTTCTGACCCCTGCATCCGTACGGCCAAGTCAGGGTCCGTTTCAAAGAGGGTACCCGATAAAGGTTTTTAATCAGTGAAAAACAACTTGAAACCTGTCGATCGGACCTTTATAGAGAGTTCGCAAAAACGACCCTTAGGCTGCAGGTACATGCAAGACCTTTTATTTGAGCTATAGGGTCTGACCCCTGCACCCGTAGGGTTCAGTCAGGGGCCGGTTCAAAGAATATACCCTAGGTAAGTGCGAGATCAGAAAATTCAGCCAAATTAATGAATGTGGCTAGGACCTTCTCAGAGAGTTCGCAAAAACGACCCTTTGGTTGCAGGTAGGTACATGCAATACCTTTCATGACAGAACTCCCCAGTTGGGTAAACTTCTCTATCAGCCAGAGTAGGATCCCAAAGATGGTGTACATTACAGCAGTCAAGTAATCGACACAACTTTTTTTATTCATCTCGGAATAAAATGTATAGGGCAAGAAATTTTATTTATTAGTTTCAAATACATTCACATATAATGAACTCTACTGTGACAGAACTCCCCAGTTGGGTAAACTTCTCTATCATCCAGAGTAGGATCCCAAAGATGGTGTACACTACAGCAGTCAAGTCACGGACACATCTATTTTTTGCCATCTCGGAATAAAATGTGTAGGGCAAGAAATTTTATCTATTAGTTTCAAATACATTCACATATAAACTCTTTGTGACAGAACTCCCCAGGTGGGTTAACTCCTCTATCTACCATAGTAGGGTCCCGAAGATGGTGTACATTACAGCAGTCAAGTCACCGACACAACTATTTTTGGCCATTTTGGAATAAAATGTGTAGGGCAAGAAATTTTATTTAAGTTCTGTGACAGAACTCCTCAGGTGGGTAAACTCCTCTATCTACCATAGTAGGGTCCCAAAGATTGTGTACATTACAGCAGTCAAGTCACCGACACAATTATTTTTGGCCATCTCGGAATAAATTGTGTAGGGCAAGAAATTTTATTTATTAGTTTTAAATACATTCACATATAATGAACTTTTAATGACAGAACTCCCCAGTTGGGTAAACTCCTCTATCTACCATAGTAGGGTCCCAAAGATGTTGTACATTACAGCAGTCAAGTCACCGACACAATTATTTTTGGCCATTTCGGAATAAAATGTGTAGGACAAGAAATTTTATTTATTAGTTTCAAGTACATTCACATATAATGAACTCTTTGTGACAGAACTCCCCAGGTTTGTAAACTTCTCTGTCAGCCAGAGTAGGGTCCAAAATATGGTGTACATTACAGCAGTCAAGTCACCGACACAGCTATTTTTAGCCATCTCGGAATAAAATGTGTAGGGCAAGACATTTTATTTATTAGTTTCAAATACATTCACATATAACGAACTCTTTGTGACAGAACTCCCCGGGAGGGTAAACTTCTCTTTTAGCCATAGTATGGTCCAAAAGATGGTGTACATTACAGCAGTCAAGTCATCGACACAACTTTTTTTGGCCACCTCGGAATAAAATGTGTCGGGCAAGAAATTTTTTTTATTAGTTTCAAATACATTCACATATAATGAACTTTTTGTGACAGAACTCCCCAGGTGGGTAAACTTCTCTATTAGCCATAGTAGGGTCCCAAAGATGGTGTACATTACAGCAGTCAAGTCACCGACACAACTATTTTTGGCCATTTCGGAATAATATGTGTAAGGCAAGACATTTTATTTATTAGTTTCAAATACATTCACTTATAATGAACTCTTTGTGACAGAACTCCCCAGGTGGCTAAACTTCTCTATCAGCCTTAGTAGGGTCCCAACGATGGTTGTACATTACAGCAGTCAAGTCACCGACACAACTATTTTTGGCCATCTCGGAATAAAATGTGTAGGGCAAGAAATGTTATTTATTACACACATAATGAACTCTTTGTGACAGAACTCCCCAGGTGGGTTAACTTCTCTATCAGCCTTGTAGGGTCCAAAAGATGGTGTACATTACAGCAGTCAAGTCACCGACACAACTTTTTTTTGGCCATCTCGGAATAAAATGTGTAGGGCAAGAAATTTTATTTATTAGTTTCAAATACATTCACGTATAATGAACTCTTTGTGACAGAACTCCCTAGGTGAGTAAACTTCTTTATCAGCCATAGTAGGGTCCCAAAGATGGTGTACATTACAGCAGTCAAGTCACCGACACAACTATTTTTGGCCATCTGGGAATAAAATGTGTAGGGCAAGAAATTTTGTTTAATTAGTTTCAAATACATTCACATATAATGAACTCTTTGTGACAGAACTCAGCAGGTGGGTACACTTCTCTATCAGCCATAGTAGGGTCCCAAAGATGGTGTACATTACAACAGTCAAGTCATCGACACAACTTTTTCTGGCCATCTCGGAATAAATGTGTAGGACAAGAAATTTTATTTATTAGTTTCAAATAAATTCACATATAATGAACTCTTTCTGAGAGAACTTTCCAGGTGGGTTAACTTCTCTATCAGACATAGTAGGGTCCCAAAGATGGTGTAAATTACAGCAGTCAAGTCATCGACACAATTTTTTTGGCCATCTCGGAATAAAATGTGTAGGGCAAGAAATTTTATTTATTAGTTTCAAATACATTCACATATAATGAACTCTTTGTGACAGAACTCCCCAGGTAGGTAAACTTCTCTATCAGCCATAGAAGGGTCCCAAAGATGGTGTACATTACAGCAGTCAAGTCACCGACACAACTATTTTTGGCCATCTTGGAATAAAATGTGTAGGGCAAGAAATTTTATTAATTAGTTTCAAATACATTCACATATAANCCAGGTGGGTAAACTTCTCTATCAGCCATAGTAGGGTCCCAAAGATGGTGTACATTACAGCAGTCAAGTCACCGACACAACTATTTTTGGCCATCTCGGAATAAAATGTGTAGGGCAAGAAATTTTATTTATTAGTTTGAAATACATTCACATATAATGAACTCTTTGTGACAGAACTCCCCAGGTGGGTAAACTTCTCTATCAGCCATAGTAGGGTCCAGAAGATGGTTGTACATTACAGCAGTCAAGTCACCGACAAAACTATTTTTGGCCATCTAGGAATAAAATGTGTAGGGCAAGAAATATTATCTATTAGTTTCAAATACATTCACATAAAATGAACTCTTTGTGACAGAACTCCCCAGGTGGGTAAACTCCTTTATCTACCATAGTAGGGTCCCAAAGATGGTTTACATTACAGCAGTCAAGTCATCGATACAATTTTTTTGGTCATCTCGGAATAAAATGTGCAGGGCAAGAAATTTTATTTATTAGTTTCAAATACATTCACATATAATGAACTCTTTGTGACAGAACTCCCCAGGTGGGTAAACTTCTCTTTCAGCCATAGTAAGCTCCCAAAGATGGTGTACATTACAGCAGTAAAGTCACCGACACAACTATTTTTGGCCATCTCCGAATAAAATGTGTAAAGCAAGAAATTTTATTTATTAGTTTCAAATACATTCACATATAATGAACTCTTTGTGACAGAACTCCCCAGTTGGGTAAACTTCTTTATCAGCCTTAGTAGGGTCCCAAAGATGGTTGTACATTACAGCAGTCAAGTCACCGGCACAACTATTTTTGGCCATCTCGGAATAAAATGTGTAGGGCAAGAAATTTTATTTTTTACACATATAATGAACTCTTTGTGACAGAACTCCCCAGGTGGGTAAACTTCTCTATCAGCCATAGTAGGGTCCCAAAGATGGTGTACATTACAGCAGTCAAGTCACCGACACAACTATTTTTGGCCATCTCGGAATAAAATGTGTAGGGCAAGAAATTTTTTTTATTAGTTTCAAATACATTCACATATAATGAACTCTTTGTGACAGAACTCCCCAGGTGGGTAAACTTCTCTTTCAGTCATAGTAGGCTCCCAAAGATGGTGTACATTACAGCAGTCAAGTATTCGACACAACTTTTTCTGGCCATCTCGGAAT
Organism: Modiolus philippinarum; assembly: GCA_002080025.1. Lineage (NCBI taxonomy): Eukaryota > Metazoa > Mollusca > Bivalvia > Mytilida > Modiolidae > Modiolus > Modiolus philippinarum. Next base: position 2,462 of record MJUU01065330.1, on the reverse strand, counting down.
AAATGTGTAGGGCAAGAAATTTTATTTATTAGTTTCAAATATATTCACATATAATGAACTCTTTGTGACAGAACTCCCCACGTGGGTAAACTTGTCTATCAGCCATAGTAGGGTCCAGAAGATGGTTGTACATTACAGCAGTCAAGTCACCGACACAACTATTTTTGGCCATCGAGGAATAAAATGTGTATGGCAAGAAATATTATTTATTAGTTTCAAATACATTCACATATAATGAACTCTTTGTGACAGAACTACCCAGGTGGGTAAACTCCTTTATCTACCACAGTAGGGTCCCAAAGATGGTGTACATTACAGCAGTCAAGTCATCGACACAATTTTTTTGGTCATCTCGGAATAAAATGTGTAGGGCAAGAAATTTTATTAATTAGTTTCAAATACATTCACATATAATGAACTCTTTGTGACAGAACTCCCCAGGTAGGGAAACTTCTCTATCAGACATAGTAGGGTCCCAAAGATGGTGTTTATTACAGCAGTCAAGTCATCGACAGAACTTTTTTGGCCATATCGGAATAAAATGTGTAGGGCAAGAAATTTTATTTATTAGTTTCAAATACATTCACATATAATGAACTCTTTGTGACAGAACTCCCTAGGTAGGTAAACTTCTCTATCAGCCATAGTAGGGTCCCGAAGATGGTGAACATTGCAGTCAAGTCACCGACACAACTATTTTTGGACATCTCGGAATAAAATGTGTAGGGCAAGAAATTTTATTTATTAGTTTCAATGCCACTGCTGGTGGACTGTTAGTCCCCGAGGGTATTCACCAGCCCAGTAGTCAGTACTTCGATGCTGACCTGAAAGCCGATTATTTTTGAAACCTTACAATATGTAAAATTTTGTAAATTTTATTTAAAACTAAGGAGTATCTCCCTAGTGCAAAGTTCTGTCCTTAGCTGATTTTGGCTTTACATTTAGATCACTTTGGTTATTTGTTCTCTGTCAGTTTTAAAACATCTTTGAGTTGATGGTCTTCCAAACGTTTAGATTTTATCTGCACTGATGAGACATAAGTTGTCGAAATGCGCATATGCAGAAAGTAAATTCACCGTAACTTCGGTATTTAGTTATTTGTTACCACTGAGTCGATGCCACTGCTGGTGGACTGTTAGTCCCCGAGGGTATTCACCAGCCCAGTAGTCAGTACTTCGATGCTGACCCGAAAGTCGATTATTTTTGAAACCTTTCAATATCTAAAATTTTGTAAATTTTATTTAAAACTAAGGAGTATCCCCCTCGTGCAAAGCTCTGTCCTTAGCTGATTTTGGCTTTACATTTAGATCACTTTTGTTATTCGTTCTCTGTCAGTTTTAAAACATCTTTGAGTTTATGGTCTTCCAAACGTTTAGATTTTATCTGCACTGATGAGACATAAGTTGTCGAAATGCGCATATGCAGAAAGTAAATTTACCGTAACTTCGGTATTTAGTTATTTGTTACCACTGGGTCGATGCCACTGCTGGTGGACTGTTAGTCCCCGAGGGTATTCACCAGCCCAGTAGTCAGTACTTCGATGCTGACCTGAAAGCCGATTATTTTTGAAACCTTACAATATCTAAAATTTTGTAAATTTTATTAAAAACTAAGAGTATCTCCCTCGTGCAAAGCTCTGTCCTTAGCTGATTTTGGCTTTACATTTAGATCACTTTGGTTATTTGTTCTCTGTCAGTTTTAAAACATCTTTGAGTT